>JAFEMH010007061.1:0-25000 GCA_022495995.1 Adenophora triphylla var. japonica
ATCTTCTATCAAACATTCTTACCACATAGAAAGAACAAGTCCTTTTCAGAGTTGTTCTTTGAAAGCAAATCTAAGTGGCCATTACAATAATTCATATTGGAAAATGATAGGATCAAATGTGGTTTGCTCAACGAAGTAAACCCCACTCACACAAAGTGATCAAATATTGTGATTTTGGATCAGCTTATTCTTGCCACATGCTGCAAAAGAATGGTCCAAAACTTCAGGTTTGCTGCCCTTGACCCTTGGTTGACATTAACTCAATTACTGCTTTAATCATAGAGTAGCTAGTAAAGAACTTGGAAGATTCTCCCTAATCAAAACACAGAAAATGTATTTCTATTTCTATCTTTTCTTTTATTCTTTTTAACAGGTAGTGCAATAGAGCCCTACGTGGAAGATATAGCATACATTCAAAGAAGCACAGTGTTCAAATAACTCGGGAACTTCAGCAATTTTTTCTCACAGATTGAATCCCATCTGCTACCGCATCCTTTGCAGATACACACATACAAACAGAGACATGTTATGGCACTACTTTTATTAGTCATTAGGCTGAGGTCGAGGAAGGAAGAGAACACCATAGCTCACATTGTATATGAATCTGAGAGTTGATTTATTTTCTAGTGTTTGGTTACATATAAATTTCATTTTTGTTGCATTTTCTTGCATCATATACAGTTTAAATGCAATTATAGGTTTTTTTTTTCAACTATGAGATCCGATGCATTTCTGTTTCACTTGTTAGTTTTGCAGTTAAATGGTGGATCAGGAAAGAGATCACAAGAGACAGAAGGCCAAAGAGTTCTAGCTAAAGCGGCGACAGGTATACCTTTCTATACAAAAGGTCAGGGCTTCAATTTCAATCGATAGTATATTTCACTCTCCGATATCACTATTTATTGATTAACTTACTATTAACAATAAACCCCAATATGAAAAGAAAAAAAAACAGAGAAGTCAAGTCACTATATATGCAACCATCAATCGACGACGACAACAACAACAAAGCCTTGGTCCCAAAATAATTCAAGGCATCTCAGCCCTCTCTTTTTATCCATTTCAGGTGCTTGTAACAGCAATGCCAGAGTGTCTGATTCCGTTTGGCCTTTTCTAATCTCCACATGAACACAAGCATATCTTAATCTGGAATCTGATCTTCTATCTTGAAACTTAACCAACAATAATATTCGAATATGAATTGACTGGTGATGAATATCATGATAATCCTAGGACAGAATAAGCAAGATATCAATAACGAAAGAGAGAAAAAGAATCAAACTGGATTCCATATATCTATGAAACATGTCTACAAGGAGATTACGTGAAAGATTTCACCTTCTCGGTGAAATAGGGATGTGTGCCTCTGACAGAGCACGATTGTTACAGTGAAGTAAAGGGACTATTGACTTGGAACAAAATATGGGGATTGTATAGAGGAAATTTGACATGTTGAATTATTAAACAGAACCAGAACACCAATAATCAATCTTTCCATTTTCATTCCCTCCCCACCCGCAACAAAATACCCGAGTACTATCTCCGTCTCAAATGAATGACCACCAAATTTTCGAATTTGCTTTTGATTAATAGCAAATTTGCAAAATTTTTGGTCATTCGTTTTGGGACGGAGGGAGGTCCATTTTTGCCTGTTTGGGAAGTGCACCTTTGTCTTAGTCTCTAACCACGTTATGCAACTGGAGACTGAAGTGAGGATATTTAGTTCTGAAGTGGTTAGCTTTTCAACTTTATTTTTTTATTTTATTTTTGGTACATTCAACTTGAATTTCAGACATCAAAAACAGTTAAAGGAAGTGAAGACAAGTCTTTATATCTGTGTGTTAACCTCCACAGGGGCCAATTTTAGGGTCTCTATACCATTGTCAACACCCATGGGTGCCTCTGCAGAAGGAAAAGAGAACAAAAGCTCAAACAAGACACAACCTGTTATGTCTCCATCGCAGGCTTCTTGACAGCCACATTCTGATGCATGTCAGACTGTAAGCAATGAAAAGCTGGCAAGAAGCCCTTGAGGGAGAGTGATGTAGCGGAAGACTTGGATAGATATCAATACTAGTAGAATTTAATCAATACTAGTAATTGATCTTCAACACTCGTAGAATTTAATCGATACGGAGAGTCGGCATCCAAAAGGAATTTAATCACTTTTAGGAAATAAAGATTGATTACGGGTAGAAATTAATCAATACGCGAATCAACCCTTCAATCGCAGTCGAAATTAATCAAGACTACAAATTGGAACAAGAAAACACTCAATTTTTATTAATCAACAACTGATTTTCGAATTACAACTTTGAGGCTATTTTATAGCACTCATAAAACTTAGAAAACAAGAAATATCATCCTAAAATAAAGCCTAACCTATAAGGTAACCTAATAGAAGTCTAAAACTACTAAATCAATGCTAAATCTACTCTAAAACCTCTTATAATTATCCTACTACATTTAATTCCGAAAATACTAATAAAATAACAATTAATTAAAATAAAACTCATATTTATCCCATTATACTGCGTCATTCTCCTCGGCTTCGAAAAATTCGTCCTCGAATTTGGATTTGCTCGTCCTCGAATTTGTAGCAGTGCATAAAGAACATGTAACACCATCTTCCTTTCAATCGGATTTGATATCAAAATATGACAAATCTCAAATCTCTGGCGAACCTTGAATTTGTTTACTTGAGTGATAACATCCATCCAATCAGCCCAAAACAATCGAATGAATTCATGGAATAGCAAATTTTTTATATAGCTAGAAAAAAATGTCTTCGATTGAGGAATATCAAATGAATCATTAAATTGATGGGTACCAATTTTTTTATCATAGATCGGCCAAAAGAAATAAAATAGAGGTTGTGTAGTGGTTGTATTGGCTAAAGGCAAAACATTGTCAGATTGACAGATTTCGCAAGAACACTTATCATAAATCGGAGGTTTCGACCAATCGATGAGAAGATCAATAGTCGTAGATTCAATGAAAGGCCACGAAAAATCAAACATTTTTTTTTTTTGAGAATATAAGGAGAACAAAAATTGATAAACGGATACCTCAACCGAAACGAGAATCACTGGTTTTGGCTCTGATACCAAATGATGTAGCGGAAGCTAAGATAGATGGTTGATTACGGGTAGAAATTAATCAATACGCGAATCAACCCTTCAATCGCAGTCGAAATTAATCAAGACTACAAATTGGAACAAGAAAACACTCAATTTTTATTAATCAACAACTGATTTTCGAATTACAACTTTGAGGCTATTTTATAGCACTCATAAAACTTAGAAAACAAGAAATATCATCCTAAAATAAAGCCTAACCTATAAGGTAACCTAATAGAAGTCTAAAACTACTAAATCAATGCTAAATCTACTCTAAAACCTCTTATAATTATCCTACTACATTTAATTCCGAAAATACTAATAAAATAACAATTAATTAAAATAAAACTCATATTTATCCCATTATACTGCGTCAGAGAGCTAACAGCAAGTGCCTCAATATGTCAATGGCTACTAAACCCCTTCCTGCCCTAATACAATAAGAAGAGTCTGAAACCCCCTTTTATAGATCACAAAAACTTGTACTTCAACAATGGGGGTGGGCCTAAAAGTCATTTCCCGTAAACTAGAGTTTGGCTCTGAACTGGGAAAAGTCAACCTTCATGGATAGGGAACAAGGAACCAAAGCATATCAACAAAACTTATTTACAGCTTTTGGGTTCTTGAAACAGGTCTAAAGATTCCAATAATTCACATCATTGAGTAATTAATCTAATCTTCTATCTAAGATTCTAATAACAGAACAATAACAAGTCCTCCTTTCCGGTTGTTCTTGAAAGGGAATTTATCTATTGAGACAAATAAACGATAAAAGATTATGAAGAATCAGACTATGACTAAGATCTGATTTGCTATCAAAACGTGTCAGCATGTACCCTACTGGAAATTTCTACCATATGCTACAAGAGAATGGTCCCAAAAGTTCAGGTTTGCCACTTCTCAACCTTTAACCCTAGTTGACAATAACTGAATTATTACTTTAATCAAGAGAAGCTAAAGAACTGGGAAGAAATGATCCTCCCTAATCAAGCTAAAGATTATGGATTTGTGTTTCTACCTTACATTCTTCTTTCCAAAAGGTACTGCAATAGCCTCCATGGAAAATCTTACAACCTTCAAAGAAGCACAATCTTCGAATAACTAAGGAACTTATAAATAACTACCAACAAGCGCCTAGATCACCAGGCAAGGATGTGTTCTAACTTAACCAGGGGTCTCGGATTCAAGCCCCCCGGGAATGCAACAATGTTAAAACTTTGTTGGGAGAGTTTTGCCGCCCTTGTGGTCCTACCCGGCTAGAACCATATTAATCGGCATCCAATGTGGTGTTTGAATATTGGTGGTTCAGACAAAAAAGGGACTACATCCAAGTGGCGGAGTCAGAAATATTAGGAAAGAGGGGGGGGGGGGTAAAAAATTGGGAGCAAAGCTGCCCCGATTTTGTTTTGGCTATTTTTCTCCTATACAATACAACTTTAGACATAGTTAAATACCTACTTTAATGGCGACAATAATAAATTAATTGGTCTCTCATACGATTCAACACAGTACCAAAAGGTTCAACATCTACAAATCTTACATGCTAAAAGAAAATCATAAATATAAAATATTTTACTTCTACATATACTTCTCCGTCTCACTAAAACTTACACTCTTTACCTCATTGGTGTCTCGTTAAAAATCACACTTTCTAAAATGAAAACTACACTTTCTAAATGAAATTGTTTTAATACTTCTTTATTCAATAAAATTCATACACTTAATCTTCAGGTCCAAAACTAAAGTGTAATTTTAGATGAAATGGAGGGAATAATGATTGAAAAAACACGATTGGAAAAAAAAAATTAAAAAAAAGGTCAAGCTCTTGCCCCTATGTAGCTCCGCCCCCGACTACATCACTACTCTCTTGGCAGGAAAATGAATGCATATTGTGGTTATGGATCTGAAACCTATGTTTTTTGGGAGGCTGTTTTGCCTCTTTGTCCGGCTAGGATTTTGTTTAGCTTGATCAAGTGGTTCTAACAATCTTCCTCTCTGCAGAAAAATATGTTCTTGCATACATATTAGAGTACAGAAATAATTTTTTTTTTTTAAATATCCAATATATTTTGTACAGGGATAACATTTATATTAAAAGCCACAACATATTTTGATGAAGAAAACAGACAGATCAGGCAACCGTACACAACAGAGGTTCCGGATATATGCATTGTTATTGCAACGACCCAGTTCTGAATTATGGACAGAAAGAGTAACAGTAGTTGTAAGCCTGAAACATATAAATCAGATTTCAACTAGTTGAGGTCTCTTCTAGTGCTTGGTACATTCATTGATCCTACTTATATTTTATTTTCTTGCAATTATAGGATTTTAAAGTAATAGTTTTGCAGACTGCAGTAAAATGGTGCAACCGCCCGCATGAACTGAGACCAGCTTATATTTCCGTCTCCCACAGAATAAATTTGGACTAGGCAACTTGATGTAATAGTTTTTTTTTAATGGATAACGTTTTTCTTTTTCTTTGACATTTATTATTCGTTGCGTTTTCCACGGCCACTTAAATATCACACACACACACACAAAGGGCTTCGAAGAGAAACAGTGAGCGACGGAAGGGTAGGTGGGGCCTGTCTTTGGTACTGTAACATTAATTAGTGGCAAAAATCAAAATCTCTTAGTACCTAAAAGGTCTTCCTAATAGCAGACATCGAAAAGGGGACAAGAAAAATCCGTCCTTGGTGGACTTTTTCGTAATATGAATTCGAAAAAAGAATTACCCTTTAAGGACAGGCAGTGTGAATTAAGCATCCAACTCCAAAGCTTCTCATTCCTATATGTTAATCCATTTCAGGTCCTTGTGAGTTGTGACAGCAATGCATGAAGGCCTAGACACGGCCTTTTCAACTTTTCCTAATCTCCACATGCCCATATGTCCAAGGGGTATATCTATCTTAATATCGAATATAATCTTAAACCAACGATAATATTCGAACATTAAATAGTAAAACTATACGTTCATATAATCGTATAGCTATGTCTGTCTGATCATGAGAATCAAACTGCATTCCATTTTATCTATAAAATGATACGCACATGTTGACAAGGAGCTTAGATAAAATATTTCACATTAATTCTACATGCAGGGCATGTGACCAGCCTCTGAAGCGCACACAGTTACTGTAGTTAGTTGTGTTAACCGGAGAAAGAGGTAGGGGTGATTGTGAGTTTTGTCATAAAACACCTAAGATAAAGAACTTACGGAAGTGATAGTTTTCATATTATCGTTTGTGGAGGAGATGTTGTGGCCGGACCACCACCACGAATCAGTATGCTATGCAGGAGAGAAGGGAGAGAATTATGCGTGGAGAGAGAGTTATAAATTATATTATTGAGATTGTGATTCAATACACTGTACAAGAGTTTATACTAACTTTACTAACAAACTTACAAGCTTCTTGCTGTAACAACTAACAAGAATACTGAAAGACTTAACAGAGTCCTAACAGACTTTACAATGTAGTCCCTAGACTTTACACTTTTTGCTCTATACTCCTTAATAGGAAGCCTTGGACAAATCTGAGTTGCTCACTTTATGGCACAAAATAGTTGCTATGAAAGTTTCTATAAATAATTTATATATATGTTCAGCAAGCTTGTTGCAGTAAGACCATGTGAAGTCTTAAACAATTGATGCAGTGATTTGGATATTTGGCTCAAGATCATAATGGATCAGTGAACAGAAACTGCAAATTTTTGATGGAAAAGTTTCAACAGATCATTCATTTTGAGACAAAAATGGTCATTCAATTGCAGAATAATCAACAAATTATTCCGAGTATAGAGCTCCCACTGACTGATATTTGCTAACTTCCTAGAAGGTCAAGTTATCACTTGTCAAGAAGAGGCGACTAACTACCAAAAATGTTGAACATGGTTTTACCTTTGAGAAGCAGAAGACCATGATAGATAAGCAAAATGGCAATGTTCTTGAAAGTAGGAAATCATGACATTTTTAGGCTCTTTCCCCCAACGACCTCAGGCCTAGGCATTAATTGCCAGAAGTCTTCGAGGGAGAGAGCACAAAAGCTGCCATGGTAAATATGATTCAGACAGGCCAAATTTTTTGAACAAGACACAGCCTATTACATCTCCATCTCAGGCTTCTTGACAGCCACATCTGATGTATGTCAGACTGCAAGAAATGAAAGAACAGGCAAGAAGCCCTTGAGGGAGAGGTAGCAGCAAGTGCCTTGATATACTCAACTCTCTTCTTGCCTTATTTTCAGAACAGGCTAAACACCCCTTTTATAGATCTCAAAATCTCACTGTTAAGAGAGAGAGAGAGAAAGGGTGAGTTTGGCTCTCAAGGGTAGAGTCAACCCTGATTTAGGGCCTGTGCAGTTTAACCGCATAGAAGTTGTGCCGAGGTTTAGGGGCGAGATGCGACCAGAGCTGATCTAATAGGTGAAAAATGACGAGCCGAGCAAAATGACAAATACCATTAATGAAAGGAAAAAATGATAACTGTCGAATATTATCAACCAAGCCTATTTACAACTTTGGGTTTTTGAAACAAGTCCAATATTCGCATCTGCATGCATTATATATGATCTTCTATCAAATATTCTGATCACAGAGCAATAACAAGTCCTTTTCAATTGTTCTTGTATGCAATTTTGAGTGGAAATTACAATAATTCATACGGAAAATTGATAATATATCATGGAATGTACGCTCGAACGTTCCAGTAATCTCGGGTCTGAGGCGCCACACGCCCTCGTATGTTTCAGTAACCTCGGTCTGAGGCGCCACACGCCCTCGTATGTTTCAGTAATCTCGGTCTAAGGCGCCACACGCCCACGAAAGTTTCAGTAATCTCGGTCTGAGGCGCTACACGCCCTCGAAAGTTCAAGTAATCTCGGTCTGAGGCGCCACACGCTCTCGTATGTTTCAGTAACCTCGGTCTGAGGTGCCACACGCCCTCGAATGTCCTCGTAATCTCGGTCTGAGGCGCCACACGCCCTCGAATGTCCTCGTAATCTCGGTCTGAGGCGCCACACGCCCTCGAAAGTTCAAGTAATCTCGGTCTGAGGCGCCACACGCCCTCGTATGTTTCAGTAACCTCGGTCTGAGGCGCCACACGCCCTCGAAAGTGTCAGCAATCCCGGTCTGAGGCGCCACACGCCCTCGTAAGTTTCAGCAATCTCGGTCTGAGGCGTCACACGCCCTCGAAGGATTCGGAAATCTTAGGTTCAGACGCCTCACAATAGTCTCCACTCAGGTTCAGACGCCTCACAACAGTCTCGCTTAGGTCAAGGTCCCCACGCACGGTCCTTGCACCTACGAACTACGATCGGCTTGATTCCCGCTCGGGATACATAGGAATCCTTTCCCTAAGGTCCAGCCAGCTGATCTCTCAGGTTTCTTCAAGTAAGGCATCCCTCGATTTGGATCCTTATCTTTTTCAACGACCCCACTTCCTTCGAAAGTGACGTCGCTGAGGGGCTAACTGTAAGTACCTTAATCCGGATCGTCAAAATCCGTTAGAAGTTAACCGGAATTCGTTAACTGGCCCGCTCCAAGTTAATCGGAACCCGTTAAGCTCCCCGTTCTCAAGCCAACAAGACGTCCCGGGACTGCCCCATGCATCCCAATGTCAAAACGTACTCAACACACGTCGGCACACGTAAAAGTACAGCTTCTCCTGAAAAACGCACTTTTCGGGGGCGTTTCGGACATTTTCCGAACAGTTATTTAAAAAACGGACAAAACCGGAAATAATGGCACGGAAATCCATGCCCTGGTGAATCACAGGGGCACGTGGCACGCATGCCACAGCCCTCCGGTCAACATCAATCAGATTTCAGAGTGAAAAGACCAAAATACCCACAGGATCTTTGTCGCGATCCGTCCAGGACTCTTTTCGAGCAAAAGCAGTGCCAGTCAGCCCTCCCATTTTCCAAAGTTTCACAAAACCCCCTGAAATTCAGGTTAAGTCCGTCCGGACTCTTTTGTAAATTTACCCTATAAATACAGAGGGTTGTTAAACATTTTGAAGGAGGAAAATTATTATCCATTTTCACCACAGCCACGGCCCAAACCCTTTTCACCCTCTCCTGAGCCCCGTTTTGCCTCGATTTGCGTGAAAACTTCGTATTTCAACCAAACACGTCCAAAACAACCTCGAACCACCGTTCCAAACACTAAATCGTATCCCGTATACGCCTCCCGAGCCAAAAGAGTCCACCCCTAGCCATAGGTAACACTCTCTCTCTCCCTAAACACTCGTTTCATCTCGGTTTACGCGCCAGTCGCTACAACCGTTTCGAACGAAAGTCATTGAAATGTAGACGTCACCTCAACGGGATCCGATACGTTATAGTCCAAGATCCTCTTCTCTTCTCGTAAGAGAAGTAATCTCGGGTTAAAATGGCATTCCGCCCCGTTCCTTTACTTTTATGTCATTTAACAATTCCGGATCGTTTGATCCGTTGAACGTCATTTACTTTACGCAACTTTATAGTCCGAACCGTTTGGTTCGTGATAGTCATTTAACGGTCCGGATCGTTTGATCCGTTGAATGCTATTTACTTAACGCACCTTTAAAATCCGGGTCATTTGATTCCGTTGATACCGCACTTTAAATACTGTCATTTACAAGTCCGAGCCGTTTGGCTCGTGATAGTATTTACTCATCAAAGTCCGAGTCGCAAAACGATTCGTTGATCGCATATCATTTAATGCTTTTTCCCGTAAAATCACTAACAATGTAATGCCCGGTTCAAAACCGGAGTTCGACATTCGAACTCTCTTTCAAAACGCGAAAAATGATGTTTGGCATCCAAACGATCATCTTCAAACTCAAAACCCAACATTTGACATTCAAATATCATTTAATGCTTTTTTCTCGTAAAATCGCTAACAATGTAATGCCCGGTTCAAAACCGGAGTTCGACATTCGAACTCTCTTTCAAAACGCGCAAAATGACGTTTGGCATCCAAACGATCATCTTCAAACTCAAAAATCCGACGTTTGACATTCAAACGCTCCTTTCTTAAAAGTCAACATTTGACACTTAAGTTAACAGTTCAAAATCATCACTCGCACCACTTTTCCTAAAAACTCCAAACCCGACGTTTGTCATTCAAACGCTCGCTTTTTCTAAAAGAATCACAAAATCAACGTTTGACATTCAAACCAAGATTAAGCTTGTCATTCAAGCCCCCATTTTCAAAATACAAACACACACACACACGCACACATTTTCGAGAAAGGTAGAAAGACTCGTCATAGCGTTTCGGGTATCTCAAAATACTCTTCCCGAAATGTAACGTGACCTCCAAACCTAACAATCTCTGGTACTAAAAAGAGCCTTTTCCTCGTTTTTGCTACCAATAAAAACGACATCCTGTTTCAAAGCCTTTTCCTCGTTTTTGCTACCAATAAAAATGACACCCCGTTTCAAAGCCTTTTCCTAAGTTTTTGCTACTAATAAAAACGACACCCCCTTTTTCACTAAAGCCGTTTTTCAACGTTTGGGCTCAAAATACAAAACCGCGTGGTGACTCCTCTCCTTCCCGAAAGCGAGGTCTCAAACACCAATCCGCGAAAGACAACCGCGTTCGCCGCGCGCGAATCCCGGGTAATTTCACTCATCTTGATTGGAATCTAAAAAACCAATGTTCCCTCGGGCGGCGCCAAATTGTTTTGGACAAATTTCAACAATTAAATTTATCTTATCAAGGATGTTTGGGCACAAATGAAATATAACTCTCAAACCAAGATGAACACGAAGATGTAACGAGGAAACCCTTTGAACAATCGTTCGTAGGGAAAAACATCGAAAGGCTTTTGGAAAAGCCTACCTAAACCAAAAAATATTATTGAATATCGTAGTTCTTGAGTACAAGTGCAGTACAAGAGTAAGCAAGAGTGTGTAACGTGAATACATGTGCATGCTAAGAGGTTTATATATTCGTATGCGTAACTGTTATAACAACTTGAATGTCATGCTGATATTTCGCCTAGAATCTCGTTATCCGTTGATGAGGATCAGCCGTTATCTCTTTAGTTGATAAATGTAATTATTATGTCGTTGCTTGACCAAGTCCAAACGGTCATATGATTGAATTATTTATTCATAATTCGGTTCCTCAAGGTGGAGGACCAAGATGTAGAACATGCTGAGTGGAAATTTTAGGGTGAAACAGCTAGGATTTATTTACATGAATGGCCTAGATCTAGTCTCTAGAATATTCTCTAAGAACTATCTAGGATATTTATAAGAGTAGTATAAGGTGGAGGGTTCTAGAATAATCCCTCATACTCTTGCATGATTTAAGGCTTTCTTGAAATAGTTGGAATGATGCGGAATATTCTAGAAATGTTAGCCTTCTTAGCATGCCAACTAGTCAAAGTGTGACATCCTCCTCCACTAAATTCGGCGTCGTCCTCGTCGCCTCGTATGCCTTGATTTGGTCTTGGAACTTCCACAAGTCTTCACTTGGTTCCCATGAAGCCTCGGACTCGGGTAGGCCCTTCCATTTGATTAGGTAGTGCGTTGAAGGGGAAACTCCTCTTTTCCGCACTATCTTAGATGCAAGCACCACTTCCACCTCCTAAACATAAGACTTTGTTACCACAGGCGGTGCTCGATGAGAATCTCCTCGACTCGAATCCTCCATCTCCCCATGATATGGCTTTAGCATACTCACATGGAAGACCGGGTGTATCTTTAATGTGCTTGGCAGGTCGACCTTGTAGGACACCTTGCCCACCTTTGCAACTATAAGGAATGGACCCTCATATCACCGTATCAAGCCCTTGTGCAAACTCCTTAGAGCTTTGAACTGTTGCTGTAGTAGCATCACAAAGACTTGGTCTCCAACCGTGAACTCACGAGGTCGCTTCTTCTCGTCCGCCCATTTTTTCATTTTCTTGCGAGCCTTCTCTAAGCATGTCCGGGTCAAATCTGCATGCTCCTCCCATGTTTTAGCCATTTTGACCGCTCCCGGACTACATCCCTCAGACATAGGCGTTACCAACGTGTGTGGAGTCAAAGGTTGTTGTCTCGTGGCTAACTCGAACGGACTCCTTCCCGTAGATTCACTTCTGTGTAAGTTGTAAGAGAATTGAGCAACATCCATCAACTTGGCCCAATCTCGTTGATTAGCACTTACAAAGTGCCTTAAGTATCCCTCTAATAGAGCATTCACCCTCTTCGTTTGGCCATCCGTTTGGGGGTGAAAGCTAGTAGAGAAGTTGAGTTCCGTCCCAAGGAGTTTGAACAACTCTATCCATAGCCTTCCCGTAAGCGGGGTCTCGATCACTTACTATGCTTGTCGGTAACCCCAATACTTCACTACATTCTTAAAGAACGCCTTTGTCGCCTCTTCAGCTGTTCAATCCTTTGTGCAAGGAATGAACGTCCCATATTTTGAGAATCTGTCCACCACCACCATAATGGACCCAAATCCATCTGACTTGGGCAAGGCACTAATGAAGTCTAAAGTGATGGAGTGCCAAGGTCTCTCTGCAACCGGTAATGGCTCTAGTAGTCCTGCGGGTTTTTTGTTCTCTATCTTGTCTTGTTGGCACACAAGACAAGTCTTCACATATAACTCCACACTATCCCGCATTTGGGGCCAAAAGTAAGCGGTCTCCAACAACGCTAATGTCCTCCTTTGGCCTGGGTGTCCCGCCCACTTAGTGTCGTGGCACTCTTTGATCAACTCGCGCCTCAGGTTTCCCCACTTAGGGACGTATAACCGATGCCCTTTGGTGTAGAGCAAGTCACCTTCCTCCCAAAACCGTTGGGTCTTGCCATTCTCGGCCAATTTCTTCAACTCCTTAATTGGGTCATGCTCAAGGCCCTCCTTGATCCGCTCCATGATGTCCCCTTTGGCTTGGCTCATGGATGCAAATTCCGCTTTCCTACTCAAGGCATCGTCCACAACATTGGCCCTTCCTAGCTTGTACTCCAACGTGTAGTCGAACTCTGCTAGGAAATCTTGCCACCTTGCTTGTTTGGAAGATAACTTCTTTTGAGTTTGGAAATAACTTGTCGCCACATTATCGGTCTTGACTATAAAGTGAGCCCCCGTCAAGTAGTGTTTACACTCCCTAAGACAATGGATAACGGTTGTCATCTCCTTTTCTTGAACTGTGTAGCGTCGTTCTGTGTCATTGAGCTTCCTACTCTCGAAGGCTACAGGATGCCCCTCTTGCATCAATATCCCTCGATAGCAAAGTCGGATGCGTCGGTGTACACTTCAAATGGCTTGCTGAAGTTGGGCAAAGCTAAGATCGGTTCTTGGCTCACCGCGGTCTTCAAGTCATCAAAGGCTTTTTTGACACTTCTCGGACCATTCCCATGCTTTTCCCTTCTTAAGCAAGTCCGTCAACGGTGCCGCTCTAGCCGAATACCCTTTTATGAACCGTCGATAGTAGTTGACTAAGCCAAGGAAAGACCGTAGCTCGGTCACTTTCGTTGGCGCCTCCCAATCTACTATGGCCTTAATCTTGGTGTCATCCATCTTAAGCTTCCCGTGCCCAATGACATGTCCAAGAAAAGGCACCTCCGCTTGTGCAAAGGCACATTTCTCCTTCTTAACATAAATCTCATTCTTTCTTAGTACTTCGAAGACGGTCCGTAAATGCTCGACATGCTCTTCCATCGAGTTGCTATAAACCACAATGTCGTCTAAGTATACCACCACGAACCGATCCAAGTGCAGGTGGAAGATCTCGTTCATCAATGTGCAAAAGGTAGTTGGGGCGTTGGTCAGCCCAAACGGCATGACTAACCACTCAAATGACCCATACCGTGTTACACATGCTGTCTTTGGCTCATCTCCCTCCGCTATTCGGACTTGATAGTATCTCTTTTGCAAGTCCATCTTCGTATAGACCTTAGCTCCTCCAAGTCTATCAAAGATATCAGTGGAATAGGATAATGATTCTTGATCGTTACCTTATTAAGGGCTCGGTAATCCGCACACGTCCGCAATGACCCGTCTTGCTTCTTTTGGAACAACACCGGGGCGCCATGAGGTGCTTTAGGCGGTCGAATCTTCCCCGTGTCCATCAACTCCTTCAATTGTTTCCTTAGCTCCTCGAGCTCGGGCGGTGACATTCGGTAGGGTGCCATAGGAGGCGGCTTAGCCCCTGGTTCCAACTCAATCTTATGGTCCACCTCCCTCCTAGGTGGAAGCTTGTTTGGCATCATCACGGGCATTACATCCTTGCTCTCTTCTAGAATTGCTTGGATGATTGGTGGCACATCGACATTCTTGGGTTGGACTTCCTCTGCCTTGAGAACCGCCAAGTATGTTGGCTTACCCTTCTTCACTCCCTTAGTGATTTGCATGGCTGACAATAGCTTTCCTTTGTCATTATTTCCTCCTTCCATAGTGGGTATCATGCACTGAGACCCTTTCTCCAAAATGCACATTGTGCTAAATGAAGGTATAGGAATAGCAGTCACTTGTCTCAAGAAGTCCATACCTAGCACCATTTTGAAGTCATCCATCGGTTCAACTGAGAAGTCTACTTGGCCCTTTCAAGTCCCCAACTTTAACTCCACACCTCTTGCTACTCCATTAAGTGGTTGGGCTTTAGCATTCACGGTCTTGAGCCATCCGTCACCCTTTGACATTTGTAAACCTAACTTCTCGGCCTCGTCTTTAGTGACAAAGTTGTGTGTTGCACTCGTGTCAACTAATACTTTGGTTGGCTTCCCATTGACAATCGCTTCGACATACATTAGCCCCTTGCTAGTCTTTGTAGGTGTTGGCTTGACCTTGAGTGCATTGAACAATTGTAGCGAGCCCATGTGGGTTGACTCTTCCTCGTTAGACTCCATCTCTTGTTGCTCTACCATAGCGGACAAGGATCCTAACTTTGGACAATCCTTCATTGCATGCGGCCCCTTGCACACATATCTTCCTCCTTTAGGAACAAAGGCCTTCTTCTTCTCTTCATACTCCTTACGAGATGACCCCTTGTCATCTCTCTTGGGGGGTGGCGTCCTTCGGTCCCGCTCCTTATTGTCACGCTTATCTCCCCCACTTTTAGCTTGGTACTTGTCTTTTCCCTTCGAATGGTCCACCAGGTTGGTCCGTTGGAACTCCGTGAGTGACTTGGCTGCTGCGATGGCCTCGTCCACTGACCTTATCTCCCTTCGATGTAGTTCTTCCTTAGCCCAATTTTGTAATCCATCCACAAAATAGAACCGCAAGTCTTCATCGGAAAGGTTGGGGATTTGAAGCATTAAAGTGGTGAACTCCTTGACATAGTCTTGGATGCCACCCCTTTGCTTCAACTCCATAGTTTCTTCCTTGCTTCATATACCACATTCTCGGGGTAGAAGTGCCGCTTGAGTTCCTTCTCGAAATCCTCCCATGTATCAATTTAGAAAGCACCCCTTTCAATATCCGCATGTTTTCTATGCCACCAGAGCATAGCGGTATCCGTGAGATAGCGAGAAGCGGACTTCACCTTAGTTGCCTCATCCACCACGTTAAGACTCTCGAAATATTGCTCCATGTTCCAAAGGAAGTTCTCAACCTCCTTAGCATCCCTCTTCCCATATAAGCTATCGGGTTTGGGACACTCCATCCTTGGAACATAGGCAACACGATTGAATTCTCCAGCAGCGGCAACGCGTTTGCACAAAGCCAAGTCTTCCTGGATCCCCTCGACTCTAACATGAAGAGCTTGGATTGCTTCATTCACTTGGATCTCAAACTTATTGAAATGTTCCTCCAACAGAACATCCGCATTGACATAAGCTTGAAGATCCTCCTTCTTCTTGTCAAGTTGCTTAAGGACGTGTTCCTCGAGTGTCCCCATTGTGTGCTCGAGAATTGCCACCTTTTCATCAAGCTCCCCCACGGTCCTCTCCAATGCAACCTCGTTGTTTCCAGCCATTTCTTTTGGATCACAACCAAGAACAACTTAACGTTACTCTGATACAAACTGTCACGGACTTGTTCTCTTAACAACGAACTGTGCGGCCTTAGCTCTTTTTCTGCCTCTCGCAGTAGCTAAGTCAGCCTAGTCGACCCCTTGTCGTGTGCTAAAAGATTGGCTAGAGAGTTAAGTAAAGAAGGCAAGAGAGAATATGAGAGAATAACTTGTATTGCTCAAGAATGTTTACAACTTCTGGATGGTTTGGCCAAATGAGACCTCCCCTTTATATAGGCATCCACCTCCTCAATGGATGGCTAGGATCATGAATGGCCTAGATCTAGTCTCTAGAATATTCTCTAAGAACTATCTAGGATATTTACAAGTGTAGTATAAGGTGGAGGGTTCTAGAATAATCCCTCATACTCTTGCATGATTCTAAGGCTTTCTTGAAATAGTTGGAATGATGCGGAATATTCTAGAAATGATAGCCTTCTTAGCATGCCAACTATTCAAAGTGTGACAGTCCGCTCCCATTGTTTGCAGTTAATTTCCTATTTACATAAACGATTGTTTTAGGCATAGAAGTTTGTTTTGAGTAGGATTGTATTTCCTTCTCTCCAAGTACTTCCTTTTTCCTGAAACTCTTGTACTCTATATATCCTCCTTTCATGAGAAGAATAGACACAAGGACTTTTACCCTAAATTAAGTTCCTACAGAGACCCTTGTGAAGGTAATCTTCATATCTGAATGAAAATGGGGTCTGAACAAGGAAAACTTGCCTCGTGATCATGTCAGATCAGTGAACAGAAACCAGAACACACAAACTGCTCTCGATTCTTGTATATCTGGATATTACAGGTCAAAGCATGATATAATGAAATTGTGAAATTATATCTGAATCTTCCGACTTTGTATACATAAAAAAAAATCTTAAACAATATAGGCGTAAATTAAAAAAAGAAAAAAAGAGGAAACATGCCTCCTTCACAGTATGAAAAAAACTAGAATTAAAACATCAATAAATTTACAGAACGAATCAACAAATCATTCAGCGTATAGAGCTTCCACTGACATGCCTCCTTCACAGTATGAGAAAAACCATTACACAACTTTTAATATTCTATCCAAATTACAATAGATTTGTTACCTTAAGCAGATGATGAACATGGTAGATTATGATTGCATGATTCAACAAAGTAGTAGATCACCAAGGAACAAATATGTTCGCTTTTGGATAATCATGATAAAATGTTACTATCTGTCCCACAGAGACCTCAGGCGCGCTTATAATTTTGCTCATTGAATACAGTGCATGCACGCCTGAAGCCTCTGAGGGAGAGATAGCAAAAGTTTATCATGGAAAATTTATAAAATAAGAACTGGACACATGCCTCTTAGTTCTCCCTCAACTGCTCCTACCCTGCAATACTCGTATTCAAGCTTGCATGTATGAGGCAGTTAGCAAGCTAGGAGCCCTTGAGAGAGAGTTAACAAGCCACCTGTCTTTGAAAGTTTTTTTTAGGCTGATTATTTATCTCTGTTTTAGACCTCTTTTATACACACACACACACACACACACACTACACGGACAGTGAGTTGTTTGTGGGCATCAATACTTGAGGGACAAAGTCAACCCCCACTCACACGCATACACACACACAGAGAAGAATAAAAACATCTCAAACCTTATCTTATATTGGAATATCATTATCATTGTTACTTTATATATATGATATGCATGGGATTTGTGATCTTACAACATCTCTCTATAGCTAGCTATACTCATCCAAATTATGTATAACTGTATATATGTTGAGATGAAAAGAAGGAAATATAAGAATCAATCTTTCATATGCACATATTCTACATCACGTGTCGTTAATTAGTAGAGTCGACATGGAAGATCTCCCCCACTTGAATCACCCGCCACCTCTAAAGAGAAGAATCACATTTATGATCATTTCACATTTCTATGAAGACTGAAAAAAGTTTGTACTCTTCTCTCACTACTAGAAATTGACTGATAATTACCGACGGAAAAATCCATCAGTATATATGTAATTCCGTCTGTAATACATATTTACTGACGGACGCGATCCGTCGGAGTCCGTCGATAATTTTTCGTTGGTAATACCGACGGAAATTTCCGTCGGTAATTCCGACGGACGGTCCGTCAGAAAACACTAATATATTGTCGGAAATTGTCCGTCGGTAAAGGAAACCCGTCGATCGATAACCGGCGTTATCCCGGAGAGATTACCGATGGAATAATCCGTCGATAAATAAATCAGATTTTATCGACGGAGTATTTCCGTCGGTAATTAATGCAGAATTTTCGATGGACTCTTCCGTCGGTAACGATATTATTAGTTTTTGAAAGAAATTACCGACGAAACAGTCCGTCGGTAAATTGTACAGAATTTAAAAAAAAAATTGAATTATTTAGTAAGCCACCTATAACCTGTTTAAATAACAAAATACCAACATTCATATACAACTCAATTAAACATTCACCAAAAATATGAAAAAAACAAATTCAACGTTCACCAAATTCTAAAAAACAACATAAAAAGTACATAAGTTTGATTACAAGCCAAATAAAATACAATTTTAAAGACCACGACCCCCACCACCACTTCGCCTACTAGTGCCATGCACGACCACCATCAACACTACCAGAAACAGGTGTTTTAGCGACGGAATTATCAGCGACGGAATCATTCCGTCGCTAAATAGCGGCGGAATATAAGCTTTAGAGTCGGAATTATTTTGGCGTCAAATTTAGCGACGGAATTTAATTCCGCCGCTAAATTCCGCCGCTAAAACGAATATTCCTCAAATATTCGTTTAATTACCGCCACTATTTTCGCGGTTGATTTATCGACGGAATATTCCGCCGCTAAATCTTTATCAGCGACGGAATTATTCCGCCGGTGAAAATATATCATTTCTTTTTTTTTTTATTTATCAGCGTCGGAAATATTCCGACGGTGAAATTAAAATATTTTTTATTTTTTTTTGAAATATTACACCGACGGAATATTTCCGCCGCTGAATAATTAATTTTTTTTAATTTATCAGCGTCGGAAATATTCCGACGGTGAAATTAAATGTTTTTTTTAATTAAACACCGACGGAATATTTCCGCCGCTAATAATTTAATATTTTTATTTTTCAATGACGGAAATATTCAGATTCTTGATATTAAAATGTAATTTTTGTTTATTTTTAGAACTAATTAACAAAATAACAAACTAAAAAACATTAAAGTATCATAAATATTTTTGATATTTTTGAAAAAATAAATAAATCATAAATATTTATTAATTTTAATTTAATAAATATCATTATTTTTATTTATGTAAAATATGAAAGTTATTTTAAATTACTCTCAAAAAAATAAATAAGAGTCAATAAATATTATTTTTGAAAAAATAAATACCACATAAATATTTATTAATTTTAATTTAATAAATATCATTCTTTATAATTATTTAAAACATGAAAATTATTTTAAATTACACTAAAAAAATAAATATGAGTCAATAAATACACTATACCCTATACCCTATACACTATACCATATACCCTATACCCTATACCCTATACACTATACCATATACCCTATACCCTTTACCCGATACCCTATACCCTATACCCGATACCCTATACCGTATACGTAACCCTATACACTATACCCGATACCCTATACCCTATACCCTATACCCTATACCCGATACCCTATACCCTATACCCTATACCCTATACTATATACCCTATACCATATACCCTATACCCTATACCCTATAAAAATTAATTAAAATAAATTAATTTCAGCGGCGGAATTTTCCGTCGCTGAAATTAATTTATTTTAATTAATTTTTATTTCAGCGACGGAATTTCCGTCGCTATAATCATTTAATTTTTATTTAATTTTTGATTTCAGTGGCGGAAATTTCCGTCGCTGTAATAAAATTTAAATTAAAATTAAATAATTTCAGCGACGGTAATTTCCGCCGCTGAAATTAATTTATTTTAATTTAATTTTTATTACAGCGACGGAAATTTCCGCCGCTGAAATTAATTTAATTAAATTAATTTTTATTACAGCGACGGAAATTTCCGCCGCTGAAATGAAAATTTAATTAAATTAAATTAATTTAGCAGCGGAAATTTCCGTCGCTGAAACCATTAATTCACCGGCGGAATTAAATTCCGTCGGTAAAATAAAAAAATACCGGCGGAAATTGACCCATCGGAGCACTGCGACGGGCTGATAGCGGCGGACCATCGACGGAATTTTTCCGCCGGTGATTATTTTTAGCGACGGAAATTTAATTTTAGCGGCGGAAATTTCCGTGGCTAAATGACCTTTTTCTGGTAGTGCAAAATCAAGGTATTGACCGACTGATGAGGTAGAGGCATTACCGCTAATAGGTTGTTGTTCTTGCAAATTAATGGTTGTCATTACTTGTTGCATGTGCACCTCAAACTGTCTTTGCGCAACTTCTCGCTCTTGCCGAAGGCGTTCCTCAAATTTGCTTTTGGCGATATAAAACTTCTCGCTCTTAACGCTCTATCTCCACTTGCCTTTGTACCTCTTTCTGAACCCGAGCATCGAATGTCTCTTGATCCACATTCTGACTACCGGAAGAAGAAAAGCATTGTGTAGTATGGCTGTTTAATGACATGTCAAAAAACCCAGCACCATGTGGTCCAAATTCAGGCAAGCGATCTCCTTTTGGTTACTTTTCTTCAAGGACAATGGCATTCAAAAGTTTATCACGAAATGCGGGCCGCTCGGTGCTCTCAGGATCCATACTTCCTTCTTCAATAGCCTCCTCACGAGCACGTTTCTCATACTCTTCCTGACAAAAAAAAAACATTATCCAATAATGTTTCTTTAACTAAATAATTTATAATTTACTAATAGAAAATACTATTAACACTTACGTAAAAGCCCTGGTAATAAGGATTAATCCATTTTGGCCCTGAGCCATCAGGAGCCTCCGCAGTATGCGTAGCAATAAACACAGCAGCTGCATCAGCTTTATCTCCATGTTTCTTTTTCTTAACACATAAAAAAATTATAAATTCAAAATTTCATCAAATAATAACAATATATGAATCAAATAGAGTACTGATTAATTTACAAATAGAGAGTAAATTAAGTAAATTTACCATACGGTGCCAAGTCTCGCTGAAGTTAATAGATCCTCCTGTGTGTACACTCCCCTGCCCTTCTTTTGAGTTCCTGTTAGTCTTTGCTATTTCTGAATTTCTCTGAAATTTCTATGAGAGTCCAATGTGCTTCCCACTGCTCCCATACACTTGGCATGCAATTAGCTGAAGGCAAACCATCCTTTAGCCACTTTTGTTTCATGTCAAATACTTTACCACTGTATCGCTTAGCAACTAATTTCTTGAAAGCCTTCTCTATCTGAATCTCTGAGAATCCGGGGCATGAATATTTGTGCTACAAAAATAGTAAAAGTAGTTAAATTAATAGGGACCAAGATACTTGTTGTTAATTAATTATTAAGCGTAAATTAGAACATAAAGATGAACAAGGGACTGGTCTAGGAACATAAAGATGAACAAGGGACTGGTCTAGGATCTTGTGACTAATCTCTACTGCAGATAGGAAGTCAAGCTAGTGTTTCAAGGTCCCTCTATGTGCCTGGTCGTAATGTGGTTATTGTGAGATCGGTTTCCTTTGCTGCGTGTAAAGAGGCTGATGAAACAGATACTGCTGATGGTATGTTTTTATCTATTGACTAATTGCATTTTGGGTTCTAAAGTTTACCCAACTGTTGATATATGGGTCCACATTAGTCAAACAGGGTCGATTTTTCTGTTTCCACATCCAAAAAGGATATGCTGTAACTTCTAATTCTATTAGCCTTTAACAAATAATTGAGCGTATGTCTTTCATCTTTGTTATTGACATGTCATCACTCAAGGGCTCAAAGCTATTAAGTTTACGGACATTAGAACACCCCCCCTGCCCCTTCAGCAAAAGTGATCATTTGAGCAAAACTGTAAACTGCGAATGCATGCTAAACTTTAGACCCAAAACTGCAATTCCCTCGTTATCTCTCAGATTATGTTTTAAATTGCACAAAGTAAATTGAATTTCCTCCATCCCATAAAGATGTTCCTGTAAGAGAACATTATCCCACATCGGGAATAAACAAGACTTGTCTCTAACATGGATCCTGGGCTACTCCCCTTAACACCAATTGGTTTTAAGGTGGAACCTCAGACTTTATCAGTTCCTATTTGACTATTTAAACATTTAAAGTGGTACTCCCTCCGTACCAAAATAATCCATTTATAGTAATTTTAGATCTAGAGTTAGACTCACCGAACAATGCAGCCATTTTCAGGGTCTGTGTAACTTACAGCTAGGAACAAAATAGCTTGTGTTACATACATGCCAAATAACAATGTTTCAGGGGGTAGAAGTGTAGACTATTAATCAAGTTAATTTTATTGTAATTACAGATTCCAATTTCAGATCAGTAGAGGGGATTGCAAATGGAAATTTCAGATCAGTAAAGGTTATTGGAATAAAAAACATGCATTGCAGATTCCAATTTCAGATCAGTAGAGGGGGTTGGAATCAAAGACATGCAACAATTTTGGAAATGGGACTATCTTTTTTGGCAATGTTGCAAGCTTATTTATTTTCTTTTATAATCTTCATGGTGACAGATCAAATAACTCCTGCTCAAAGCGGAAAATAATGATGAAGAGATTCCTGAAGAGGAAGCAGTTTGTAGGATTTGCTTAGAGGCATGTGAAGAAGAAAACACACTCAAGATGGAATGTACCTGCAAAGTTGCCCTCAAGCTTATACATAAGGACTGCGAAGTTAAGTGGTTTAGCATGAAAGAAAACAAAAATTGTGAGGTATGTGGGCACGAAGTTTCAAATTTACCTGTAACATTGCTTCGCATGCCTAGTACCATTCAAAGAGAAAGCAGGCAAGAGCTTAACCAACAGGGTTTAACAGTAAGGTGAATAACTTCAGTTCAGGGAATATTGATCTGATGTTGCTTCATGTATACCTGTGGTTGGAGTTCAAATCTTTTGTGTGTGTGTGTGTGTGGGGGGGTCAGGAAGGTTCTACATGGATAAGTCAAACTGACTTGATGCATACTTCTTGAAATCAATAGAAAAAGAAAGAGAATTAAGTAATTTTTACCCGAAACTGGCTATACCAGATACCGTACACATCTTTTGATATCGCTTTCCGTGTGGGATAAAATTCCTCAAAAGTATATCCACTGAAAATTTCTCCAAATCATCGAACTGGGTCTCGACAAGCACCATGTACAAACCTATTAAGATATTAATTAAAAAGCAATATATCAATATATATACAAATAAAAAGATAATAGAATCAATGTATAACTTTTAAATATAACATAGAAATAATACTGACAGAAATTAAGGATTTACCGACGGATTAAAATGTAAATTTTATAAAGAAATTCCAGGCAAGTGTAAATTAAAAATCCGTCGGTATTTGTTGTTTGTCCGTCGGTAATACCGACGGACCGTCAATAATATTTCGTCAATAATCAGTCAGTTTCTAGTCGTGGATCTCTCACTCATCTTTCTTTATGAATATTTAGTAAAAAAATTATATATACTCCATACATGTGTGTGTATATATATATATGTATCGGGCTATTCTGAAGCCAAGCTTTCTGAGATAGAAAAATACTGACAACAATATAAAGTTAATGCAATCAAGGAAAAACCTACAAAGATCTCAAAGTCGGAGCTGAAATGAAATAATGTTGTAGAAACAACAATTGGAAAAGAAATTTCAAATGAACTTTTGCTAGAGTTTCACCATGAACTCCCAAAGTTGAGTTCGCCAGGTAGGATAATCGCCAAATTGTACATATTAGTTTGCAGACTGCAATGCAGTAAAAATGGCCGAAAATGGTGCAGGCGCACGCATGAATTGAGGCCAGTTTATGTTTCCTTGTCCAGCTGAAATATTTTGGACTACGAAACTCTGGTGTAATAGTTTCTTATGGATAATTATTCTTCTTTTCTTTTTCATTCATTATTCGTTGTCCTTAAATGTTTTTTACCAAAAAAAAATTCACTATTTATTTAATTATCGCAAAACTACACTACAAGGAAAATCGATTTTAGCTACGGCAAATTCCGTAGCTAAAATGAAGATTCCGTAGCTAAATCGTGTTTAGCTACGGATTTGTTTCGTAGCTATTCCGTGGATGCAGGTTTGTCGCTAAATTGGGCGTCGCTATTTTGTAGCTATTTTAGAGACGGATATATCCGTCTCTAATTTAGAGACAGATATGGTCGTCTCTAAATTAGAGACAGATATATCCGTCGCTAAATTAGAGACAGATATGTCCGTGTCTAAATTAGCTACAGATATGACCGTCTACAGATTAGCGACAGATTTTCCGTCTCTATTTAAATTCTCGTTTTATTTTCGAACCATTTTAGCGTCGGATATTTCCGTAGCTAAATTGATATTTTTTTAAAAAAAAATTATATATATATTTAAAAATATATATTAATATATTTTAAATATATTAATATATTTTAAATATATTAATATATTTTAAATATATATATATATATATATATATATATATATATATATATATATATATATATATATATATATATATATATTAATATATATATATATTTAAAATATATTAATATATATTTTTAAATATATATTAAATCAGTCCCTTAATTTTTCTTATTCTCAAATCAGTCCCTTAATTTTTATTAATCTCAAATAAGTCCTTGATATTTCATAATTACACTTTGATCGCTAAACTTCTTTTATACTCAAACAGTCCTCACAAACTTCCACCATTAAATAAACTAACCCGAGTTAAATATTTAACGAAATGTGAGTTAAATATTTAACGAAATGTTCAATAAACTTAACGAAATGTTCAAAAAACCCCACTTCCAATTTCATACTTCCACCACCAC
>JAFEMH010007061.1:30000-103267 GCA_022495995.1 Adenophora triphylla var. japonica
CAGATTTCGTCTCTAAATTAGAGACGGATTCGGATTCCGTCTCTATATTAGAGACTGATTCATATTCCGTCTTCGAATTAGAGACGGATTCATATTCCGTCTCGAATTAGAGACGAAATGCGAATCCGTCTCTAATTTAGAGACGGAATCCGAATCCGTCTCTGATTTTTGGTTCTGTCTCTAATCTGTCGCCAAATTAGCTACAGATTTCGTCCGTCTCTAAATTTCCGTCTCTAAATCCGGTTTTCCTTGTAGTGCTAAATGTTTAGAAAGTGGATAACAAGAATATTTATGCATCTTTGCCATTAAAATGTATAAACGACACACATTTTCAGAGTGTCCCTTAAAAATGAAATTTGGACATTCATTTAGGGACGGAAGGAGGGTTAAAAATTACAAAACTGAAAGACCACTCACAATCAGCTCAGCGAGAAACAGAAGGTTTACACGGTGAGGCCTACTGTCTTTGGTATTAGACATTAGTGGCAAAAATCAAAATCTCTTTATATCTAAAAAGGTAATCCTAATCTGAATTCACAAAAGAATTTACCCATTAAGGACAGGCAGTGCATCTCTCTATCCTATCTGTTTATCCATTTCTGCTCCTTGTGAGCTGTGACAGCAATGCTTGAAGGCCTAGCCGCCGCCTTTCAAGTTTTCCCAGTCTCTACTTGTCCATATGTCCAACGGCCAGGGTATAGTTAGCGTATATATATAAATATATATATGTGTATATGTATATATAAATCTGTATTATAATCTTAATGATAATATTCGACTATGAGTAGAATTATACGTTAATATAGTTGTATAGTTATCTCTGTCTGATCATGAGAATTAAACTGCATTTCCATATTATACATGAAATGCGCATGTTGACAAGGAGGTTAGGTTAAAGATTTCACGTTCTTGAGTATACTTTAAATGGGCACACGACCAGCATCTGAAGCACACAGTTATTGCGGTTGGATGTATTAACTTTGCTTTGGAAGTTGCTATCAATAATCTTTATATATATCATCGGAAATTTTATACAGTAAGATCATGTTATATCTTTTACATAATGGCTGGCATCTTGCTACAAGTCGTAAACAATTGTTGCCGTGAGGTAACGATATGGGAATCACATATGGATATTTGGCTCGAGATCATGTTGACTTGTTAAGCAGAAACCAGCTGAACGCTAATAATCAGTCTTCACATCTGAATGAAAATGGATACTGAATATGGAAAAAAATGTCTAGGATCATGTTGGATCAGTGAACAAAAACCAGAACAAGCTCAATTAGCTCTTGATTACTCTAAATCTAGATACACCACGTCAAAGCATGATAATATGGATCTGCAAATTTACATCTATATCTTCCTTACTTTAACATGGGTAAAAATTACATAAAGTGAAAAAAAGGGATTAAAATGATAATGAATGTACATAACGAGCCAACAAATGTTCACTACGTTCTAAATTGCAGGGAATTCTGGAAAAAAAGTTTGCTTATCATTTGTCCCCAGGGGTATGAGTATGCCAATAGAATAAGGTATCTGCAGGTGGAATATAGAGAACGAGGCAACTAGCTAGCAATAATTTTGAATAATTTACCTTTGGGAAACAGAAGACCGTGATTGATAAGCAAAATGGCAATGTTCTTGAAAGCAGAAAATCATGACATTTTTACGTTCTTTCCCTCAAAGACCTCAGGCCTCAGCATTTGCCAGAAGTCTTTGAGGGAGAGAGCACAAAAGCTATCATGGTAAATACTCCGTAGGATTCAGACAAAATTTCTTTGAACAAGACACAACCTCTTATCTCTCCATCTCAGGCTTCTTGACAGCCACATTCTAATGCATGTCAGACTGCAAGAAATGAAGAGCAGGCAAGAAGCCCTTGAGGGAGAGGTAACAGCAAGTGCCTTGATATACTACAAACTCTTTTTTTGCCTTAATGTTCAGAAGTACAGGCTAAAAACCCATTTTATAGATCTCAAAATCTCGCTGTTGTGTGTGTGTGAGAGAGAGAGAGAGAGAGAGAGAGAGAGAGAGAGAGAGAGAGAGAGGGAGGGAGGGAAGGAAATGGTGAGTTTGGCTCTCAGGGGTAGAGTCAACCCTTATGGATAAGGAATAAAGAATCAAAGCATATCAACTAAACCTATTTACAACTTTTGGGTTCTTGAAACAGGTTCAATATTCTCATCTGCATGCAATATATACGATTTATCAAATATTCGGATCCGATCAAAAATCAGGAACAAGTCCTTTTCTATTGTTCTTCATGAAACCATATCTGACTGGCCATTAAAATAATTCATTCGGGAAAATGAGAGGATCAAATGTGGTTTGCTTTGCACAACAGAAAGCCCCACTCACAAAAAGTGATCATTGAATTTAATCATAGCTAGAAAGAAAAAAGAACGAAAAAAAAAAACCCTTAAGATTTTCCCTAGATTTAATCATAAGAACTCCAACCATCATTTTCTCATAGATTGAATCCCATCTGCTACCGTAGCCTTTGGTCACACATACTCAGAAACAGAGGGAGACATGTTACACTACTTTTAGCAACCATTTCCATTTGACTTGAAGTCACAGGTTCAAGCCTCGAAAGCAGTCACATTGAAATGCTAGGAAAGATAGTCTATATTAAGCACATGTGGGCCCAGCCATTCTCTGAACCTCATGCATAGTGGGAACTCTTGCAGCACCGGGTTGCTCTTATTTTATAGTCTGCAGTCGAGGAAGGCGGAGAACACCATAGCTGACAATGTTTTCGACTTTGAGAGTTGAGTTCTCTTCTAACATTTGGTCACACTTTTATTGCATTTTCTTGCATCATATACTGTTTAAATGCAATAATAGATTTCTAAAAACTATGAGATCCTATGGATTAATGTCTCACTTGCTAGTTTTGCAGTAAATGGTGGATTGGGAAAGCGATAACAGTGATTTAGGTCCTTGTAACAGTTAAAGCAATGCCAAATTCCAATCTCCATGCGGGGCATATCTTAATCTCTGATCTGATCTTATATCTTGAACAACTACATATTGTTACAACAAAAAAAGCCTTATTCCCAAAATGATAATCCTAAAACAGTAAGAGAATAAGCAAGAACATAAGGCAATTGTTAAATTGAGATAAAGGGATTGTCGAGCCCATATGGGCCCTTCCCTGACCCCACCCATAGTGTGAGCTCTTATAGCAACAGATTACCCTTTTAGGTAAAGAGATTGTTGCTTGAGGACAAAATGTGGAAATTTGACATGTTGAATTATTAAAAAGAAATCAGAACACCAATATTCAGTCTTCATTCATGTTAATACAGATATGGGACAAGGTTTTAGGCACAAATCTTTCCACTTTCATTTCCTCCCCCCAAATACCCAGGTCTAGATACTAGGACAAAAGTTCACTTCGCGAACATTATTTTTTATCTACCAAAAACAAAATGTTCGCGAAGTGCACTTTTGTCCTAGTATCTAGACCTAGTCATGCCACTAGAGGATGAAGTGAGGATCACTATTGAGTAATGATGTCGGTTAGGTTCTTGCAGCCTAGTTCAACTTGAATGTCGGATATCAAAAACAATTAAAGGAAGTGAAGATAGATCCTTAATTTGTGCATGTCAACCTCCATAGGGATCAAAACTCAAATGATATTCTATCTAAGATTCTGATAACAGACAAGAACAAGTCCTCCTTTTCGGTTGTTCTTGAAATGGAATTTGAGTGGAGTTCACATCTATTGATTAAAAACAAAACCGATAAGAGATTATGAAGAATCAGGCTATGACTAAGATGTGATTTGCTCAATAGAGAATCCTGCCCGAGAATTCAAATCTTGTGAGCATGTATGCTACTGGAAATTTCTATCACATACTACACAAGAATGGTCCCAAAACTTCAGGTTTTCCACTTCTCAACTCTTAACCCTAGTTGACAATAACTGAATAATTACTTTAATCATAGAGTAGCTAAAGAACTGGGAAGATATGATCCTCCCTGAATTGCCAACATTGTTGTGACTGCTGCATAATCTGTCATTGGAGTATTATATATAAATTCAGAATAATTATTACAAGAATATTATTCTTAAGTCTTTCACATAATGGCTGCAATGTTGATGGCGAAGTCGTAAGAACAAGCAAAAACCTGTTAAATACTCCGTCGATCACAATACCCAGATTTTGAAGATAAAGGCAGAACGGTGGGACAAAATAATGTTGTTGTTTGGGGTATATGATTCGTAAGTTGGAGCCATGCCGAAGCATGCATGATAAAATTAAACTGCAAATTTACATCTGAATCTTCCTGACTTAACACAAGTAAAAAGTGCTTAACCAATAAAGGCATTTTAAAAGGGGGGGGGGGGGGAGACATGCCTCAGGACCGTGGTTTATAAGCAAAATGGTAATGTTCTTGGTGGAAGAAATCATGGCATATTTTGCGTTCTTTCCCCCAAAGAGCTTCAGGCCTCGGCAGTCAGCGTTTGCCAGAAGTCTTTGAGGGAGAGAGCACAAAAGCTACAATAGTAAATATGATTCAGACCAACTTTCCTTGAACAAGGCACAACCTGTTATCTCTCCATCTCAGGCTTCTTGACAGCCACATTCTAATGCATGTCAGACTGCAAGAACGAAGAGCAGGCAAGAAGCCCTTGAGGGAGAGGTAGCAGCAAGTTCCTTGATATACTCAACTCTTTTCACGCCTTATATGCAATCGATAGTATATTTCAAAGAATTACAGTGTTCAAAAGGTCAGGGCTTCAATTTCAATCGATAGTATATTTCACTCTCCAATATCACTATTTATTGATTAACTTATTATTAACAAGAAACCCCAATATGAAAAGAAAAAAAAAAACAGAGAAGTCAAGTCACTATATATGCAACCATCAATCGACGACGACAACAACAACAAAGCCTTAGTCCCAAAATAATTCAAGGCATCTCAGCCCTCTCTTTTTATCCATTTCAGGCGCTTGTAACAGCAATGCCAGAGTGTCTGATTCCGTTTGACCTTTTCTAATCTCCACATGTACACAAGCATATCTTAATCTGGAATCTGATCTTCTATCTTGAAACTTAAACCAACAATAATATTCGAATATGAATATTAGACTAGTGATGAATATCTATCTCTAAATCATGATAATCCTAGGACAGTAAGAGAATAAGCAAAATATCAATAACGAAAGAGAGAAAAAGAATCAAACTGGATTCCATATATCTATGAAACATGTCTACAAGGAGATTACGTGAAAGATTTCACCTTCTCGGTTCTACTTGAAATAGGCATGTGTGCCTCTGACAGAGCACGATTGTTACAGTGAAGTAAAGGGACTATTGACTTGGAACAAAATATGGGGATTGTATAGAGGAAATTTGACATGTTGAATTATTAAACAGAACCAGAACACCAATAATCAATCTTTCCATTTTCATTCCCCACCCCAACCGCAACAAAATACCCGAGTACTATCTCTGTCTCAAATGAATGACCACCAAATTTTCGAATTTGCTTTTGATTAAGAGCAAATTTGCAAAATTTTTCGTCATTCGTTTTGGGACGGAGGGAGGACCATTTTTGCCTGTTTGGGAAGTGCGCCTTTGTCTTGGTCTCTAACCACGTTATGCAACTGGAGATTGAAGTGAGGATATTTAGTTCTGAAGTGGTTAGCTTGAAGTGAAGACAAGTCTTTATATCTGTGTGTTAACCTCCACAGGGGCCAATTTTATGGTCTCTATACCATTGTCAACACCCATGGGTGCCTCTGCAGAAGGAAAAGAGAACAAAAGCTCAAACAAGACACAACCTGTTATGTCTCCATCGCAGGCTTCTTGACAGCCACATTCTGATGCATGTCAGACTGTAAGCAATGAAAAGCTGGCAAGAAGCCCTTGAGGGAGAGCTAACAGCAAGTGCCTCGATATGTCAATGGCTACTAAACCCCTTCCTGCCCTAATACAATCAGAACAGTCTGAAAACCGCACGCGGGGTCTTAGCCTGATGGTTAGAGTACATGGCTTCCAACCTGGAGGTCATGGGTTCGATTCCCCCACCAGTGGTTAGAGGGAATGGCATTGCCCTCCCTAGCATAGCTAGGCGCCTCGTGAAGTGCATCAAGGGAGCGGTGAAATGTGTTGATCCCCTTCTAAAAAAAAAAAAAAAAAAAAAGAACAGTCTGAAAACCCCTTTTATAGATCACAAAAACTTGGTCTTGAGCAATGGGGTGGGCCTAAAAGTCATTTCCCGTAGACTAGAGTTTGGCTCTGAACTGGGAAAAGTCAACCTTCATGGATAGGGAATAAGGAACCAACGCATATCAACAAAACTTATTTACAGCTTTTGGGTTCTTGAAACAGGTCTAAAGATTCCAATATTCACATCATTGTGTAATTTATCTAATCTTCTATCTAATTACAGAACAAGAACAAGTCCTCCTTTCCGGTTGTTCTAGAAAGGGAATTTATCTATAGAGACAAATAAACGATAAAAGATTATGAAGAATCAGACTATGACTAAGATCTGATTTGCTATCAAAACGTGTCAGCATGTACCCTACTGGAAATTTCTAACATATGCTACAAGAGAATGGTCCCAAAAGTTCAGGTTTGCCACTTCTCAACCCTTAACCCTAGTTGACAATAACTGAATTATTACTTTAATCAAGAGAAGCTAAAGAACTGGGAAGAAATGATCCTCCCTAATCAAGCTAAAGATTATGCATTTGTGTTTCTACCTTACATTCTTCTTTCCAAAAGGTACTGCAATAGTTCCCTCCACGGAAAATCTTACAACCTAGTAAGGATGTGTTCTAACTTAACCAGGGGTCTCGGATTCAAGCCCCCCGGGAATGCAACAATGTTAAAACTTTGTTGGGAGAGTTTTGCCACTCTTGTGGTCCTACCCGGCTAGAACCAGATTAATCGGCATCCAATGTGGTGTTCGAATATTGGTGGTTCAGACAAAAAAAGGGACAACATCACTACTCTCTTGGCAGGAAAATGAATGCATATTGTGGTTATGGATCTGAAACCTATGTTTTGTTGGGAGGCTATTTTGCCTCTTTGTCCGGCTAGTATTTTTTTTAGCTTGATCAAGTTGTTCTAACAATCTTCCTCTCTGCAGAAAAATATGTTCTTGCATACATATTAGAGTACAGAAATAATCTTATTTTATTTTTTTAAATATCCAATATATTTTGTACAGGGATAACATTTATATTAAAAGCCACAACATATTTTGATGAAGAAAACAGACAGATCAGGCAACCGTACAAAACAGAGGTTCCGGATATATGCATTGTTATTGCAAAGACCCAGTTCTGAATTATGGACAGAAAGATTAACAGTAGTTGTAAGCCTGAAACATATAAATCAGATTTCAACTAGTTGAGGTCTCTTCTAGTGCTTGGTACATTCATTGATCCTACTTATATTTTATTTTCTTGCAATTATAGGATTTTAAAGTAATAGTTTTGCAGACTGCAGTAAAATGGTGCAACCGCCCGCATGAACTGAGACCAGCTTATATTTCCGTCTCCAACAGAATAAATTTGGTACTGTAACATTAGTGGCAAAAATCAAAATCTATTAGTACCTAAAAAGGTCTTCCTAATAGCAGACATCGAAAAGGGGACAAGAAGAATCCATCCTTGGTGGACTTTTTCGTAACATGAATTCGAAAAAAGAATTACCCTTTAAGGACAGGCAGTGTGAATTAAGCATCCAACTCCAAAGCATCTCATTCCTATCTGTTAATCCATTTCAGGTCCTTGTGAGTTGTGACAGCAATGCATGAAGGCCTAGCCACGGCCTTTTCAACTTTTCCTAATCTCCACATGCCCATATGTCCAAGGGGTATATCTATCTTAATATCAAATATAATCTTAAACCAACGATAATATTCGAACATTAATTATTAAAACTATATGTTCATATAATCGTATAGCTATGTCTGTCTGATCATGAGAATCAAACTGCATTCCATTTTATCTATAAAATGATACGCACATGTTGGAGCTTAGATAAAATATTTCACATTCTTGATTCTACATGCAGCCAGCCTCTGAAGCGCACAGTTATTGTAGTTAGTTGTGTTAACCGGAGAAAGAGGTAGGGGTGTTTGTGAGTTTTGTCATAAAACACCTAAGATAAAGAACTTACGGAAGTGATAGTTTTCATATTGTCGTTTGTGGTGGAGATGTTGTGGCCGGACCGCCACCACGAATCAGTATGCTATGCAGGAGAGAAGGGAGAGAATTATGCGTGGAGAGAGAGTTATAAATTATATTATTGAGATTGTGATTCAATACACTGTACAAGAGTTTATACTAACTTTACTAACAAACTTACAAGCTTCTTGCTGTAACAACTAACAAGAATACTAAGACTTAACAGAGTCCTAACAGACTTTACAATGTAGTCCCTAGACTTTACACTTTTTGCTCTATACTCCTTAATAGGAAGCCTCGGACAAATCTGAGGTGCTCACTTTATGGCACAAAATAATTGCTATGAAAGTTTCTATAAATAATTTATATATATGTTCAGCAAGCTTATTGCAGTAAGACCATGCGAAGTCTTAAACAATTGATGCAGTGATTTAGATATTTGGCTCAAGATCATAATGGATCAGTGAACAGAAACTGCAAATTTTTTGATGGAAAAGTTTCAACAGATCATTCATTTTGAGACAAAAATGGTCATTCAATTACAGAATAATCAACAAATTATTCCGAGTATAGAGCTCCCACTGACTGATATTTGCTTACTTCCTAGAAAGTCAAGTTATCATTTGTCAAGAAGAGGCGACTAACTAGCAAAAATGTTGAACATGGTTTTACCTTTGAGAAGCAGAAGACCATGATAGATAAGCAAAATGGCAATGTTCTTGAAAGTAGGAAATCATGACATTTTTAGGTTCTTTCCCCCAAAGACCTCAGGCCTAGGCATTAATTGCCAGAAGTCTTCGAGGGAGAGAGCACAAAAGCTGCCATGGTAAATATGATTCAGACAGACCAAATTTTTTGAACAAGACACAGCCTATTACAACTCCATCTCAGGCTTCTTGACAGCCACATCTGATGCATGTCAGACTGCAAGAAATGAAGAGCAGGCAAGAAGCCCTTGAGGGAGAGGTAGCAGCAAGTGCCTTGATGTACTCAACTCTCTTCTTGCCTTATTTTCAGAACAGGCTAAACACCCCTTTTATAGATCTCAAAAACTCACTGTTAAGAGAGAGAGAGAGGGTGAGTTTGGCTCTCAAGGGTAGAGTCAACCCTGATTTGGGGCCTGTGCAGTTTAACCGCATAGAAGTTGTGCCGAGGTGTAGGGGCGAGATGCGACCAGAGCTGATCCAACAGGTGAAAAATGACGAGCCGAGCAAAATGACAAATACCATTAACGAAAGGAAAAAATGAGAACTGTCGAGATGCAAATGGAGGGCCGAGATCACGGGCCCACACAACTTAACTGCACAGGCCCTAGATCCGAGCCAACCCTCATGGATAAGGAATAAAGAATCAAAGCATATCAACCAAGCCTATTTACAACTTTGGGTTTTTGAAACAAGTCCAATATTTGCATCTGCATGCATTATATATGATCTTCTATCAAATATTCTAATCACAGAGCAATAACAAGTCCTTTTCAATTGTTCTTGTATGCAATTTTGAGCGGAAATTACAATAATTCATACGGAAAATTGATAATATATCATGGAATGTACGCTATCCAGATTTTCTTCCAATTTATTCTGACCACATGCTGCAAAAGAATGGTCCCAAAACTTCAGGCTTGCTGCTACTCAACCACTTGACCCTTGGACTTTGACAATAACTGAATTACTACTTTGTTCTTAGAGAAGTTAGTAAAGAACTTGGAAGATTCTCCCAAATAAAACAGCAGAAAATGTATTTCTCTATCTTTCGTTTTCATCTTTGAAACAGGTAGTGCAATAGAGCCCTACGTGGAAAATCTTGTCTATCTGCAGCCATTATTTTTCTCACAGATTGAGAGGCACGTTACACTACTTTTAGTTAGAGGTGGCCAAAAACCGAACCGGACCGGCTAACCGGCCGGTTTTCAACCGGTCAAAACCGCTCAAAACCGGTCAACGCGGTTGAACCAGAACCGTTTAACCGAAACCGGATTTTTGGAGGTTCAGTTACGGTTGGGAGGTTAGGGAACCGGTCAACCGCCGGTTAAAACCAACGATTAAACCGCCGGTTTAACAGGAAGAAATGTATGTTTTACTAAGTTTAGTTATTTGTTCATAATATACTTCGTATCATAATAAAATTATTTTTTAATATTTTAAAATAATGTAATACTCCCTCCGTCCCAATAAGAGCTTCCCTTTTTGCCATTTTGGGTGTCCCGCTAATAGCTTCCACTTTCCTTTTTTGGCAAAGGAATCTTTACTATTTCCTCCACTCATTCTCTCTCCTCATTATTTTAATACTCACAACACTATTATAATTTACTATTCCCTCCACTCATTCTCTCTCCTATTTTCAAATTACACTCACAACATCTTTTACTTCCCTCCCATTTCCTTAATTTGCGTGATTTTTAAAAAAGTGGAAGTAATTGTTGGGACGGAGGGAGTATTAATTATGAGACGGAGGAAATAATAAAGTGAGAGGAGAGTCAAGAGACAACTAAAATGGAGTTTACATAAATAAAATGGGAGTGTTGACCGGTTGATTGGATGATTGACCGGCTGATGGAGTGTTGACCGATTGGAGTGTTTGACCGGTTGATTGGATGTGTTGTGTTTGACCGGTTGATTGGATGTGTTGACCGGTTGATTGGATGATTGACCGGCTGGGCATTGTTTTGACAATTTAAAAAAAAAATGGTTAACCGGTAAACCGTAAAACCGTAACCGGCTAAGGTGGTTAACCGGTTCGGTTTCGGTTGGGAAATTTGAAGGTTGGAACCGCCGGTTCGATAACCGTGAACCGCCGGTTAACCGAACCGGCCAAGTCTACGGTTTTAGTGATCATTAGTTTGAGGACGAGGAAGGAAGAGAACACACCATAGCTAACAGTGTTTTTGGTATTGAGAGTTGATGTCCATTCTGGTGTTTGGTTGCATGTATATTCTACTTTTATTGCATTTTCTTGCATTATAAAATGTAAATTTTTATAATTTTCTCCCAAATATAGCTTCATAAATTAGACATACGAGCATTTAAACCAAAAACACAGAAGTCAAGACACTATAAGTGTGATCATCAATGGACATGAGAGAAATCTAAGGCATCTCAACCCTCCATTTTTATCCAATTCAGGTCCTTGTAACAGCAATGCCAGAGTATCTGGTTGCGTTTTGTTTTTTTTTTTTTTTTTTTTTTTGACATTTTTCCAATTTCATGTCTGACGGGGCATATCTTAATATGGAATCTGATCTTATATCTTGAAGACTTGAGCCAACAATAATATTCGAATAATACTTGTGAAGTATAGCTATCTCTAATCATGATACTCCTAAAACAGTAAGAGAATAAGCTAGATATCAAGAAAGAAAAAGGGAAACATAATCAAACTGGATTCCGTATATCTATAAATAACGTGTACAAGGAGATTACGTATTTACGTGTCTACAAGTTTAGTAAATTTTAACAAGATATGAGTCCTGGCTACGTCCCTGAGTGAGGTAAAGGGACTGTTGCGTTGTGAAAAAAAAAACGGGGATTGTATAAGGGAAATTTGGCATGGTGAATTGTTAAACAGACACCAGAACACCAATATTCAGTCGTAATTCCCATTAATACAATACCAGACAAGGTTTTAAGGGCGAATTTTTCCACTTTCATTTGCTCTCCCACAAATCCTAAGTACCAGTTTCACCTGTTTGCAAAATGCACCTTTGTCTTGGTCTCTAGACCTCGTCATGCACATCTAAAGCATGCAAGCAATGAAAAGCAGGCAAGAAGCCCTTGAGGGAGAGCTAACAGCAAGTGCCTTGATATGTCAATAAGTACTAAACCCTTTTCTGCTTCATTATTATCAGAACATGCTGAAAAATCCTTTTATAGATCACAGAAACTCCAGTATTGAGACAGAGTGTGGGGGCGTAAAAGTCATTTCCTGTAGACTTGAGTTTGGCTCTCAAAGGCAAAGTCGTCTCTTATGGATAGGGAACAAGGAATCAGAGCATATAAACAATGCCTATTTACACCTTTTGGGTTCTTGAAACAGGTCTAATATCTCCAATATTTGCATCACTGTGCAGTATATATTTATATATGATCTATCCAAAATCTGATAACAGAACAAGAACAAGTCCTCCTTTTCGGTTGTCCATGAAAGAGGATTTGAGTGGGATTCACAATAATTGACATAAAGATGACAAAAGACTATGAGGAACCAGACTATGACTTAAAACGCAATTTGCTCTATAGAGAATCCTGCTCAAAAAGTTATATAGTGTGAGCACGTACACTACTGGAAATTTCTACCACATGCTGCAAAAGAATGGTCCCAAAACTTCAGGTTTGCCACTTCTCAACCCTTAACCCTAGTTGACAATAACTGAACAATTACTTTAGTCATAGAGTAGCTAAAGAAAAGGGAAGATATGATCCTCCCTAATCAAGCTAAAGAATATGTAGTCGTGTTTCTACCTTGCATCTTCTTTCCAAAAGGTAATGCTATAGTTCCTTACTCGGAATATCTTACCAACCTTCAATGAAGCCCAATCTTCGAAACTAAGGAACTAAATCAATACTCTCCTGGCAGGAAAATGAAATACAACTACAAGAGCCACATGCAGAGCAGATGTACGAAAATGAAAAGTATAATCATTTCTACGATATAAAAGTTAAGTTTCTAGCATTGAACAATGCACACTTTGTTATATACAAGGTAATAAAGGTGTTTTACATACAATAAGTACGAGTTTAACTGCTGGGGAGTTTCGAGTAGGCTAAGCCAACGATCCCAAAGTTGTGGTAAGAATCCCAAATCATGTTCTTCTTGCTGTCTACAAGAGCTATGAAGTGTACCAACCGCATTGACAAGGCAAGATGAGCTACCATTTAGTCATTCGCGTGACTCCTCAATAGGAACAGTTGAGTAAGTGTAAGCATAGCTCTCTACATCCGTCCCATCTCTTCTGAACTTGGTCCAGGATATTTTCCAAGTCTGAAGCAAACTTACTCTGCAATAAAATGTGTAAAACACATAAGGGACAGAAAGAGATTGGTGGCGACGCATAACGACGCATATCAAGCAACCCCAACAAACTCTATATCAGCATTTCACCGGCTGAGGCAAAGCTGATTAATGAGGAACCTAACTCATTAACTCTAACCTTGACAAAGGAACTGTATATATGAATATATGTATGTACATGCATACATACATATATTTACACACACATATATATATTCAATAACCTAGCAATTTGCTATTATTAACAATCAACTTTTGCTAAAGCAGGAATTAATTGGGTACCTCTCCGTTTCAATATCCCTTTTAGCGAGCATTAGTGTCAAGAACACAGGAACAAGCGCAGCACACAAGTGCTTAAGAGTGTGACCACTAGCAACATGAAAAGTCCATTTGTAAATTGTATCATCCGCAGCTTCTTCTACCTTAGCTAGAAGATAAAATCCTGCATTACACACATTAAGATCTCACTCGTTATTGCAGAAACCACAAGATGATAATAGGAATGTGCCAAAGAATCCACTTGGTAATCACCACAAACCTGCAGCCCATAGCCAATACGAGGAATGCGTGTACATTGGAGGCAAAATAATAGCCATAACCGGAATGGCTATGATTGGTACAAACTGAACCAATGCATATGGTCTGAGATCGTCAAAGAATCTGTTCGTGAAAATAAAACCAGACATTTAAATTTGATAGGATATGCTTAATCCATAATTATGAAATCTCTTAAAGACGAACGTCACATCCATACCTCCAATAGATGATGCTAACTACTCCAACCAAAAGCAGGGGAATAAGTGAAAAAGTTCCCTTCCGCTCATCAATTCTCTCAATAATAAAGATTGCAATTATTGATGTGAACGCAATAGTCATCTGATTCATTCCAAATTGAATGTCAGGAAATAAATTATCTTGGAGAATATTCTCAAACTGTAGCAACTATGTGTTAATTGTTAACTCATGGTAATTTCACTTAATAAAGCGCTCACAGGTAAGCGATCCCACACAAGACGAGCATCATTTGGCTCCAGATGATAGTAAGCCGATCCAAAAGCAACAGCAGCCACACCGATGAAAAAGATTGTCCAACCACAAAGCTCTCCCTGCAGACTTTGGGGTTGCAAAAAGTATCATCAGTAACTTATGGATACTTGAAAACTGAAATCTTACAAATTTCGTATAGAAAGGCTAATGTATTACCGCAGGTTGAAATAGTTCTTATAGTAGCAAAGTATGAGTCCAACAAGACCAACAATGAGGAATGGGAGATTTGAGAGTACGTTCAGTGTATTAGGTATTCCTGAAAGTACAGAAAAAGATGTTAAGAATAAATGATAATACAAGCGAGAAGAACTAAAAGATGGCGCAACAGAGTTGTTGAAAACACCGCTCCTGAGCTGATAAGAACTTGGCATACGATTCATTAGGGACAAGATTGTTGGGTTCAAATCAAGTCAATTGGCTAAAATAACTAATCTCTATTAATAAGACCTTATATACAAATGTTGAGAAGATCTGTTAGAGTAGTTATTCAGAAATGAAAACAGGTTCAACCATAAAAATGCTGGTTACTATTTATATTTGTCCCAAAATGCTTGTCCACTTTCCGATAGTGAAACAATTATTTAAATAGTTGCCTACTATGCCCCTGGCTATATACCTGATTTATGACTCAATAATCAAGTAATAACAAAAATTCAATAGGGGAAATTCAAGAAAATTTACTTAAATTAGTGATTTCTTATCTGCGCAAAATGTCAAGCATGACAAGCTTGTAGGGAGTACTAATTAGCACTGTAGTAAATTATAGTTTTCTGTCATTTATTTTTTGGCCTTAGAGGCTTCAGACTGAACATAAAAATGTATGGTTTAGAAACCTTTTGCTAGCATACATGGCATTTATACAACGTACAGAAGTGTGCAAACAAGAAACTGGAGTGGGGAAGGCCAAGTGATGCGGGAAAGAACCACCTTGATATCATTAAGATTCATTGTTGGTGGAGTTGAATTTTGAGTTGATAAAAATATAAAGTTGAGCTTTGTGCCATCTTTTATTGTTCTGTATCTATTCGGTGGATTCCGTTTAGTGGTGAACACACAACCCTGTATCTCTTCGGTGGATTCCGTTGAGTGGTGAGTTGTTTTATGCCCTGTATCTCCAAGGTGGATTCCTTGGAGTGGTGAGCATTCTATCCGCTTTTATATACTTTCCTTTCCGTTGCGTCTTTCCGGCATCACTATGAGCTTTTAAAAGATTATCTTTGTTGGTAAGAACAAGACTATAAACGAGAATGGTCAAAACCTTGATTAATTGTTGTTATATAGGAGCATATCCATCCCTCCAACTGGTGATTAAGTCGACACAATATTCCATTGACATGTCAATTCCAAGGTAAATGAGTCATGAAAGGTAAGGGAGAAAGCAGAAAATAACATAAAAAACAAGACCAGAATTTTAGAGAAGTAAGACTTACTGTAGGTCCAGCATTGTAATGCAAATAAATACAGAAAATAACAAAGTGAAGTAGAGAACTGCCTTGAAGCTAAGCAACAAATTATCCTACAAGATCAATTAGTACTACCTAATTTGATTATCATGTCAAACAAATAAAAATCCTTATTTAGGAACTACTTATTGTAAGAAGTCAATACAACTCCATTATTGCACCAGGCCCCTTTTTTAAGCTTCATATAAGTTTCAATGAACTCCAAGAAATCATAGACCCCTCCGACTCTCTGAGACCATCACTAAGAAATAACTACTCAAATCGAAGATTAAAAATTGAAACTTACACACGCTAATAAGACCTGACACGTTTCACATATCAGGTGCAGAAGATATCAGGTGAAACAAGTGATGCAAAAATATCTAAAATGCAAATGAAACTCATTTTGAATATTATATTTCTCAGCGCCAATGCAAGCACTGAACTTTACCACACAAGCAATTAGAAGGAAGTGCACAAACATCATGACACACACACCAAACCCATAATAGCCAAAGCACAACCAGTTGATATAGCTTAAGTCCAACAGATGCTAAACCCAAAAATCTCACTAACACAATTGTAGGTGTTAGTGCCCTAGGCCTATAGAGATAGACTTATATGTAATGTCATTATTCATTTATATAAGAGATTGTTTCTTTGATTATTATATATGTTTGCATGTTTATTGTAATAATCGTGTCCCTAGTACTTATGAAGCACTAGTATGAAGTCTAATGGATAATCATGTGATGATTATATGCATGGAGATGCACATTAGATTCATGGGTACTTGTTAGAGAACAAGGTACTGGACTTGACCCGTTATGAGATTTATGTCATGGTCGAATGTCATAATTAAATCTCATATAGTTATATCATTAATATCCTTTGACCTGAGATTATCATCATCTTCCACTCGATGAATATTATGTTTGATATAATTTAACGTTGTCTTTAACCGGACAACAATAAGGGCTATTATTGGCATGATAGGATTCTTGTTGGGAAGAATGATAAGTCAAGATGGAAATTTGTCCCTCGTAAAGAGAGATGTTTGCTAGGCCACTCGTAAGTAAGATTGATGATGTACATGGCCATGTCCGAATGAATTAATGTGATTAATATCATTCGATTGATCAATTTACTTAGTAACGAGAAAGCATTGAACAATATGAGTTGACGTGGACCATGACTCATGTTCAATATAACATCGTGTGACAATGGGATTGTGATATGTTCTATGTAGGAAAAACGAACTTGATATTATATTATTTGGGTAAGCATGATGGCTTGCTAGAGTCCGCTCATGTCTTATGAGGATCGATGTGATCGAACTCATTGCCAACATAATATAGTCCTATGGGGTCACACGCATCGAACGAATTGTCAAAATGGAATTATGGATTCTGGTGTGATGGGCGACCGCCCAAGTGTACCATGGGCGACCGCCCATAAGTCAATGGTTGGCTTGGGCGACCGCTCAAATGGTATGGGCAACCGCTCACATGTTATTCGAAATTGCACATTGGAGACTGTGCTCATGGGCGACCGCCCATGCCCATGTGGGCGACCGCCCATGTGGGATTTCGTATAAGGGATTAGGCATCGTACCTACGGGCGACCGCCCGTGACCCGAACTCTGGTGCCGAAACCGTTTTTTAATTAGGGTTTTTAATTAGGAAATAATATTTATAACGTATAAATACTATTCCTCTTCTACCCTAGCAGCCAGTCACGAATTTTGAGTTTAGAGAATCACAAAATTGAGAGGTTTTTCAATTGTGAATTGAAAATCATCACACCAATTCCATAATACATCATAGATTGAAAGGAGTTTCAATCGAGGGATCTAGCAATCCTCCTAGAATTGTTCTAGGGTTCGTTCATCGCGTGGATACACATAGAGGATCTTCGCAATTCAAGATCTTTCGTTCGTGATTCATTGATTATTCATCAAGGATTCTGAGTTCATCAACTGAGTTGGAACGCGTTTATCAACGACAAAAGCACACAAGGTTAGTAATTCTAAATCATTCTTCTTAATTAATCATGTAGAACGGATCCTAGGGCTCCAGGTTTTCGAGTTAATTTGCAATCTTCCGCTGCGCATGGACCCTCGAAACCCAACAGTGTTATCAGAGCCCCGTTCATGATGTTTATATTAGATTATCATGATAATTATGTAATGTGATTATGTGAATTTTCATGATGAATATGATTTAGAATATGAATTTATATGGGATTTGCTTATGGAAGTAATTGTATATGTAGATATGCCATGATTATGAATTGAATTATGTGATTAATGTGATTAATCTATAATATGGATTTTGATATATTACTTAGTATATAGCCGAAAGCGAAGACCTTCCCCGCAGGCGCCACAGGAAGTGTGGGATAACTTTGGATACGATGCCACGTACTAGTAATTACACATCAAATGTGATTTGTGTTGCATCATCCCATGTTTATAATTATGCTCATATAATTTTCATGAATCAACCTTGCCATGTTTATTGATAAACATGAAAATTGAACCTTCATTGAAATTTGAGTTTGTTTATGCCACCCATGTTTAAACACTTGTGAGTACACGGATAGTTTTATGTAGGCTACGCCATAGCGAGGTACATTAATTCTATCTTTGTATGATCAAGATGAGCAAACGGTGATTGCTATACGTTTAAAATGGTTAAACTCAATTAGGCCATCAAAACAGTTTTGGGCCTAAGGCATAAGATGAGATTGAAACATGTGACATATGATGTCTATAATCTCATAAAGGATCTAAGAGTCATATGTTGATATGATTGATAAAAGTTATCTACCTTTTAGTTTAATTTTGGCGATCGTGCCATAGCCGACTTGAAATTAAATTAAAGTTGGGTCTTAGCCTATTAAATTATATTATGCATATTTGCATAAGAAGGTTATATAATTTAGTGGGAGTATTTATGAAATACGTTATTTAATCTCTTAAATGAAATCGGTACTTATATGTGTTGCATATTTTTGTTGTAGAAATAGCATTAAACTATAATTAATCCTTATTATTGCGATTCGTCCTAATGAAGGACAAGTTCGAAAAGAACGGTACAAGTTATTCTGATTTGATCAGATGCTCAAGAAGTGTTCTTAAGCAAAATTATGCGTTCTTGGCGAATCTATTCTCTTGAACCCACTGCAAACGTTGCAAAGGGCAGATAAGGAGCAACATAAGAAACATAGAGATGATTCCTATGATGTTGTTTGCCCTATACTTGCCACCATGTTTAAAGGCTCTTAAGAAGAACCTTGAACACGTGAAAATTGATTTTGTTCTAGCACAACGCACAAAAGGAAATGTTCCAAGTGCAAGCTAGACAAAAGATATATGTTGTGGTGAAGGCTTTTAATGCATGAGATGCAAAAGGAGCAATCCACAAGTGTGTTAATGGTTAACACAAGAAAGGGGTTGGAAGGCAAAGAAGGTAAAGCAAAGGTTGCTAAACCTGGGGCAAAAGTTGCAAAAGCCTAAGAGGCTAAACCCAAAGTGTCTCAAAAGGATGCATTTTGCTATCATTGCGATGAGATTGTCATTGGAAGCAAAGTTGCGAGGCTAATAAGGAAGGCCTAAAAGGTGAAGAAGGGCAATTTGATTGCTACTACTTCAAATATCTATATGATAGATATTTTCCTTTCGACTTCTTGTTCTTGGGTATATGATACCGGATATAGATCCCACATTTGTTTAAATGTGCAAGAAATAAAGAATAGAAAGCTACTCAAAGAAGGTGAATTAAACCTATGCGTGGTAATGAAGCAAGAGTTCTTTGCGTTAGCCGTAGGGACTTATGAAGTCACTTTACCTTGTGGACTAGTACTTGTTTTGAACAAGTGTGACTACGTTCCGAATTTGAGTAGAAGTATTATTTTGTTTCTTATGAGGATGATGAAGGATATAATTCTCTTATTGAAAATAAGAAGCCTTATATTTATTTAATGATATGCATTATTGTAATGCATATGTCATTGAATGGTCTTCATATCCTTGATGTTAAGATACAAAATAACATTGAAGATATCTATAATATAAGTGTGAAATCTAAACCGAATGATATGAACAACACGTTCGTATGGCATTCACGGCTTGGTCATATAAATGAGAAACGTATAATCTAAATTCCATTAACATGGACATTTAGACTCATATGATTGTGAATCGTTTGAGGTATGTGAATCTCGTTTATTTGGTAAAATGACCAAACCACCCTACACTAAGAGTAGTGGGAGGGCTAGTGACTTATTGGCCCTTGTACATGAGATGTATATGGACTATTAAGCAGTATTGCTAGGGGAAGATTTCGGTATTTCATTTATATTCACTGATGACTTATCTAGATATGACTATATCTATCCGATGAAGTCCAAAAGTGAATTGATTGAGATATTTGGAATATTTCAAAATGAAGTACAAAACAATCTTGGCAAAACTATTAAGTATTTCGATTAGATCGAAGTGGTTAATATTTGAGCCAAGAGTTTGACAATCATCTTAAAACTGTGAAATTGTTTCAGAGTTGACTCCATGCGGAACACCATTTTGAATGGTGTGTCTGAAAGGAGGAATTGAACCTTATTAGACATGGTTCGTTCGATGATGAGTCAAAGTTGACCTTCCTATTACCTTTTGAGGATATGCATTAGAAATTGATGCGTTTAAACTGAATTGTGTCCAAACTAAATCAGTTCCTAAGTCCTCACACGAGATGTGGCATGGAAGAATGTCTTTCATGAAGATTTGGGGTTGCGAATCTTATATAAAGAGACTTGTCTCTTATAAGTTAGCACCAAATCTGACAAGGTTAATTTCGGATATTAATTTTACAACCGCAAAGAGAACAAAATGTTTGTTGCTCTATATGATTTGTTTCTTGAGAAATAGTTTCTCAATAAAATATCTAGTGGGAGTAAGATTGATCTTGAAGGAGTTCAAGAACCTGAAAATGACATGGAACCAAGAGTAGAGACGGAACCAAGTTCACAAGGAGTTGTGGAACCGGTTCAAAATACACAAGTTCTTCGCAGATCTGATAGGATACGATCCGAACACGAGAGATATGGATTTCTCATATCGGAAAGTAATCGAAGTGGGAGTCATTGAGAATGACGGACCTACTTCCTATCTAGAGACGATGTCCACTCCTAATTCGGATAAATGGTTATGAACCATGGAATTCGAATTGTAATTAAATGTTTGATGATCAAGTTTTGAACTTGATTGGTCCACTGAAGGTGTAAAAACCATAGGGTGCGAAATAGGTTTTCAATAAGAAAACCGGCATGGATGGAAGGTGTATACTTTCATGACTAAGGATTGTAGCAAAGGGATTTAGGAAAATTCATAGCATTGACTATGTTGAAACCTTTTTGCCCGTTCTGATGCCGAAGTCTATTAGAGTTTCAATTGCCATTATCGCATATTGTGAATATGAGATATGGCAAATGGATGTCAAAACGGCGTTTCTTAACGGAAACCTACTTAAGGATGTATACGTAGTACGGCTGAAGGGTTTGTCGATCCAAGAAATTCTAATAAAGTATGCGTATGTTGCAAAGATCCATAAGATGGGTTGAAGCAAGCTTCGAGGGGTTGGAATCTTCATTTTGATGAATCGGTCGAAGAGTTTGACTTCATCAAGTACGAAGATGAACTTTGTGTATACATGAAATTCGGTGGGAGCATAGTATTATTTCTATTGTTATATGACAATGATATCTTACTCATTGAAAAAAAGTTCCGGCACTTAAGACTGTCAAGTCTTGGTCAAGGAAAGGTTTCTCAATGAATGATATGGGTGAAGCCGCTTACATCCTTGGTATCAAGATCTATAGAGATAGATCTAAAAGGATAAGTTGGTTTGAGTCAAAATACTCATATTGATAAGGTTCTTAGATGATTCTAAGAAAGGTAACTTGTCGATGGGTCGTGGTGTTACTCTTAGCGAGACTCGGTGTCTATGACAGCGTGAGCAAAGAGAAAGAATGAAGTTCCATATGCTCAGGCATTTGGATCTGTCATGTATGCCGTGATTTGTACTAGACCCGACGTCTCGTATGCTTTGAGCATGACGAGTCGATACCGATCGATCTGGTGAGAACCGTTGGATGGCAACAAGGCGATCCTTAAAGTACTTAAGAAGAACTAAGGATACGTTCTTGGTATTTGAAAGGTTGGAAGTTAAGCTTGTTGTAAAGGCTACACGGATGCTAGCTTTCAAACTGACAAAGTTAATTAAAATCGCAATTAGGATTTGTGTTTATGCTTATTGGAGGTGCGGCTTTGTTGGAAGAGTTCCAAGCAGAAAAATCGTAGCCGATTCTACTACTAAGGCCGAATTTTAGCAACATATGATGTAGCTAGAAGAGGCAGTTTGGATCAAAAGCTCATTAGTGTTTTGGAATTGTTCCAAATATCACTAATCCAGTGGAACTTTGTTGTGACAATTGTGGTGTCATTTGTGCAAGCAAAAGAACCAAGGTCACATCAACGATCCAAACACATTCTAAGACGTTTCCATCTCATTTGAGAAATCTGTGAAAGGGAAGACGTTAAGATATGCAAGGTACCAACGAATGACAACATTTCGGACCCTCTCACCAAGCCTTTGCCACAAGCTAAACATGATGGTCATGTTAGATCCATGGGTATAAGATACATGAATGATTGGGCCTAGTGCAAGTGGGAGACTGTAGGTGTTAGTGCCCTAGGCCTATAGAGATAGACTTATATGTAATGTCATTATTCATTTATATAAGAGATTGTTTCTTTGATTATTATATATGTTTGCATGTTTATTGTAATAATCATGTCCCTAGTACTTATGAAGCACTAGTATGAAGTCTAATGGATAATCATGTGATGATTATATGCATGGAGATGCACATTAGATTCATGGGTACTTGTTAGAGAACAAGGTACTGGACTTGACCCGTTATGAGATTTATGTCATGGTCGAATGTCATAATTAAATCTCATATAGTTATATCATTGATATCCTTTGACCTGAGATTATCATCATCTTCCACTCGATGAATATTATGTTTGATATAGTTTAACGTTGTCTTTAACCGGACAACAATAAGGGCTATTATTGGCATGATAGGATTCTTGTTGGGAAGAATGATAAGTCAAGATGGAAATTTGTCCCTCGTAAAGAGAGATGTTTGCTAGGCCACTCGTAAGTAAGATTGATGATGTACATGGCCATGTCCGAATGAATTAATGTGATTAATATCATTCGATTGATCAATTTACTTAGTAACGAGAAAGCATTGAACAATATGAGTTGACGTGGACCATGACTCATGTTCAATATAACATCGTGTGACAATGGGATTGTGATATGTTCTATGTAGGAAAAACGAACTTGATATTATATTATTTGGGTAGGCATGATGGCTTGCTAGAGTCCGCTCATGTCTTATGAGGATCGATGTGATCGAACTCATCGTCAACATAATATAGTCCTATGGGGTCACACGCATCGAACGAATTGTCAAAAATGGAATTATGAATTCGGTGTGACGGGCGACCGCCTGCTGTACCGTGGGCGACCGCCCATAAGTCAATGGTTGGCTTGGGCGACCGCTCAAATGGTATGGGCAACCGCCCACATGTTATTCGAAATTGCACATTGGAGACTGTGCTCATGGGCGACCGCCCGTGCCCATGTGGGCGACCGCCCATGTGGGATTTCGTATAAGGGGATTAGGCACTGTACCTACGTAGGCGACCGCCCGTACCTTGCGGGCGACCGCCCATGACCCGAACTGTGCTGAAACCGTTTTAATTAGGGTTTTTAATTAGGAAATAATATTTATAACGTATAAATACTATTCCTCTTCTACCCTAGCAGCCAGTCACGAATTTTGAGTTTAGAGAATCACAAAATTGAGAGATTTTTCAATTGTGAATTGAAAATCATCACACCAATTCCATAATACATCATAGATTGAAAGGAGTTTCAATCGAGGGATCTAGCAATCCTTCTAGAATTATTCTAGGGTTCGTTCATCGCGTGGATACACATAGAGGATCTTCGCAATTCAAGATCTTTCGTTCGTGATTCATTGATTGTTTATCAAGGATTCCGAAGTTCATCAATCTGGAGTTGGAACGCGTTTATCAACGACAAAAGCACACAAGGTTAGTAATTCTAAATCATTCTTCTTAATTAATCATGTAGAACGGATCCTAGGGCTCCAGGTTTTCGAGTTAATTTGCAATCTTCCGCTGCGCATGGACCCTCGAAACCCAACAACAATATCCAAGCTAGTTTGGCACAGTTAAAGAACTACATATCAACTGTTAATCCATCACGCCATTCATAGTCTAACAGATACTAACCCACTAATAGAAAGCTAAACTAATCATTCAGTAGAACCTAGAGTCACGTACTCCATTTATCCCATTAAACTAGTGCAAGTAAAGTCTAATCCCGAATAAAGAGTTTATGTGAATTGATCCATTTTCTCAACCTTATAAAGCTTGCAGTAATATTCGCATAGTTGATACTGGAGTATGATTATTAAATCCCGAAAAGTTCACTCTGACTTTGGGAAGTCAACCATAAACAGAATCAAAGTTGTCTCTACTCTACACAGCAACCGATCATACACCAATTAAATAAATATACACACAAGAAACCCATAAACATGTCTGATCTCAGTTAAAAATTAACCAAAAATTAGACGAGTAATTGTATGATTACGAACCCTAAATTAATGAAATTGGGTATAATAATAAATTAGTGTTGAAAGAAACAAATTAGAAAAAGGGTTACCTAGGTATTGACGTTGATCGGCGAAGTCATGATACTCCTGAGATTGAGGAATGGCGGGAGTGACGATCATTAGTACTATGAAGCATAGTAACGCGACTGCCCATATCAATGCCGTCCGTTTTCTCATCGCTGCTTTTCTGTTCGTATTAACCGGCGGAGATTGAAACCGACGATATTTTGAGAGACGGTCCGGAGCAATTGTATTGTGTAAGATGTAAATATCGCCGATGTTGTGGGTTGACAACCGGAGGAGATTTTGACCAAAGTGTTCCGTTTGCGTGGCGCTGAAATTTATGAAGCGGGTCTGAAATTGCGCTTTAAATAATTAAAGAGTATTTACCGTATAATCTCTCTAACAAAACAATACTACCTTCTCCTCGGGGACGGTTATTTGCAAGGCACACTATTTGTAAGGCACGGAAAATGGACAAAATTGCCCTCCCGTACGCGAACGTTTCGTGTAATTTTACACGACGTTGTCAAATACGTTTCGTATATAAATATACGAAATGTATTGAGTTATTTCGTGTATATTCACACGAAATATTAACAAATATTTCGTGTAGTTTCATACGAAACAAATCTGACAGTCTGAATAATTCATACTTCCAAACATAAAAACTGGAAAAATTCAAAGACCAATACAGCTTTATTGAAAAAAAAAAATCATAAAAAATGGTATACTTTGCTATATTTTACATCACAAATCCAAACTTTCAAACAGTTTTTAATGATTCATACATACAAATAAAAAAGGCTCAATAAGTCAAATGATACACTCATACTATGGCCTATTTCTTGAAACTCTTTCTTCGTTCGACGCAATTGAGAGTCGGTTGAATGTCTCTATCCGAGCTCTGTATGGCATGACCAAGTTACTTGCGCTTGCATCACGATGAGCCTCCCAATATAACGCTGGCGATGGCATTGGGTAATCATTATCTAACATGTGCAGCAATATAAAATGATTTTCAATGTGTCCAAGCACAAGTGTGTCTGTGGGTGGTCCTACTCTTGTGGTACGATCCATAGGAAGGCATGTGAAGCCACTGGTTAGCGTGTACGAGATGAACACCACATTATACCTCGTGGCAATGATGTGCCACTAGCTCGTGGAGGGTCATATAATAATACTCAGGAGCCGGGGAGGAATAGTAAGCAATGCGGATCGTAGAGCTCGTCCATACTAGTCCAAGATATAACTCTCGATAAAGCTCGCGTCGACTATGCAGCTCAAGGCAACAATTCTGTGCGGACTTGAGGCCACATGTCCTCATCTCCGTATATCTGCGCAGCCTACGCTCTATAGCCACAATGTCCATCACCCTCACATCCGCGATGCCTTCAATAAATGGGACCATGAAAGGCATAAATGACATAGTATACCCAGTATGTAGACTAGTGACTTGTCCATTTCCCTTTCCACGACCCCGACCACGACTCCGACCCCGTCCCCGTCCTCGTCCTCGACCTCGTCCTCTCCCACGAGTTAAAGAAGCTAGTGGTGGAAGAGACGTAGGAGTAGTAGGGCTAGATGGTGTAGTGTTTGAACCTACTTTCGGATTGGGCGTGGACTTCAAAGAGTTTGAGTCCCACGACAAAGATACCCGATTGGGTTGATGCAATGAATGTAGATCTAGACCTCGCCGCCAAATGGAGGGTGGTGTAGTGGGGACTCCAAAATATCCGTCTCGTATGCTCCCAATCTGAAAGTATTCTCGAACCGGCGGTCCGGGTTTATTTGCCTTTTAAATATGAGGTGGCTCGAAGCATCTCTCGGTTTGTGGATGTAGCTCTTCATTTATCGTTTGGAATAACTTTCTCTTGATCGGTTCAGGTGCGTTCTGTACTTCGTTCCACACAGCTACAAAAGAATTTTCATTGATCGAAGACCTAGTTGGACAGTACTCTGGCTCAATGTCCAACTTCTTCCAAAAAGCATGAATCGAAGACAACCCAATCCGTCCCCCAGAGCGGATGACCTTCCGGATACGTTGGAAAGTCATGATTATGAGAACCATGCTTGACAACATAACCCCATAACCCAGCACCCATATCTTTGGCCCGAAGTTCAAACTTGCACCCAATCCTCTTGCTGCTAGTTAGCCTCGATTTTTAGATTTGCCAGGCCTATACTTGCCACCAAAATGACATATAATCTTTGCGTAGCCTTGGATATTCCCACTAGTCTTTCTCGAATCTTGTATAACAAGTGTTATATTTTGAAGGGCCGCAATACTCCGTACGTGTTTTAGAAGTTCATCTCCATTTTCAAATAATTGTGATGTCGTGAATTGATCACTCAAATCCGGATATTGACCCTGCAAATTATAGTTGCATAAATAACTAATCAAGCAAAAATTTCAAGATTGGATTTTTATTCGAATGTGTATTTCAAGATTGCATTTTTATTCTAATGTGTATATGGAACATTGCCAATAGAATCCACATATGACAAAGATAAGATAGTAGCATATGAACTTACTTCATTGGAGCTTGGATTTTGATTTTGATGCGGAGAAGGTGATGAAGGTTGTGGAGAATCTTGATTTGGTGCCCTTTCGTCTTCTTCTTCAAAGATAAATTCTATATCATCAAGGTTAATATCATCGAAACAATGTGAGGAATCCATAATATGATTGTAAGAACTTGGATAATGTGTGTTATTGAATGGTGAATGGGGCTGCTGGTTGCGTTTCGTAATAGCTGCTGGGACGAAAATATGATTGACGGCGTTTAATATAGCTCCTGGTTTAACTCGTTTCGTGTATAAATACACGAAACAAACTCCGCATTGTCGTGTCATAATACACGAAATCCTAAAGAGGTTTTCGTATAATAACACACGAAATATGAAGCAATAATTCGTGTATTGTCATACGAAATTAATTTGAGCAATATATTTCATCTATTTATTTTTTTTTAATTTTTTTCTAGATTCTAGATGACAATTAAAATGTTTTTCATCTACATGAGTTTCCTCAAAATCCAAATGGATATTGAGTTACAAATTTTTGCCATTATTTAGGGTGTTTAGGGTTTTCTGTGTCCCGATCTTGCCAAAAATGGTATACGGCTACCTCGTTTATTTTTTTTTAATTTTTTTCTAAATTCTAAATGACATTTAAAATGTTTTTCATCTACATGAGTTTCCTCAAAATCCAAATGGAGATTGAGTTACAAATATTTGCCATTATTTAGGGTTTTTGGGGTTTTCTGTGTCCCGATCTTGCCAAAAATGGTATACGGCTACATCGTTTATTTTTTTTTAATTTTTTTCTAGATTCTAAATGACATTTAAAATGTGTTTTCATCTACATGAGTTTCCTCAAAATCCAAATGGAAATTGAGTTAAAAAAAGATTGCATATATTTCATATGAGCATACACGAAACTATAGACATTTTTTCGTGTATAACCACACGAAATATAGGCTTAAAATTATATATCACTTTTCGTGTAGTTTTATACGAAATATTAACAAGTAGTTCGTATGAAAATACACGAAACTATAGGAATCATTTCGTGTATAACCACACGAAATGATGTCTGAACAGACTGTATGTACAAAACAGAGTAAAAAATACATTGAAAAAAAATTCACAAAAATTTACCTTGAACAACATATGGAAAGCAGTTGTGAAAATAAATTCACAAAAAATACAACAAAATATATAATCCATACAGTGTACATAATCCATACATAAAAAAATATAATCCAAAAATACATCAAAATATATAGTCCAAAAATACAGTGTACATAATCCACACATCATCCCAAACTCATCCTAAACCGATAGACACTAAATGTGATATCCTAAACTCTCGTGCACCTGCACAATGGTAGCTCTGAGGTCATCAGGTAGCCGGTCATCCGTGAGCAATGGAAGTAGCCTATCTCTGATCGCGGGTAGTGGCTCTGGATGACCATGATGATGTGGAATGTCAGCTGCGGGCTCATGTATCGGATTACTAATCCGAACATGACTCCTAGCTCGAAACCACTCCATATAGTCTGGAGTCACTGGAGGAGATGTAGTCACTGATGGCCCCAAACGACGAACTGGATCGTAAGCCTCCATGTTGTACTCCATCCACTCGTCCCAAACATCATCACGATCGCCATACACCTTCTTGTACCCCTTCTGACCGGCTATCAAAATGCACGTCAAGATAGGCAAGGGGGACATCCTAGGGATCCTCTGCTGGATCGCGAACTGCCTGGTCACCCGGTCAGGCATATACGCCTCGGTGATGTCTAAGAAGCGTATAACACCTCTGAAGTATGAAACCGGTAAAAGCGCATCCACCCCGGTACCATAAGGCGTCCAACATACCTATAACTCACTTTGTTAGCAAACATGAACAGAATACTTTCAATGGGACGGAGGGAGTATAACAATTTAAATATAAAAAGCTCACCCTCTCAACAGGCATCCTGTCTAGGGTGCGCCGAAACTCGAGCAGATGCTCCATCTCCCTGCCAGCTCTATCAGTGCGTGACCATCTCCGGGCTCTCGGCTGCCCCTCCTGCCAATCCGGGCTCAAAAGTCGCCGGAAGTCCGGGAAGTACTCGTATATCCAGGCCTGAAAAGTATTTTAGAAATATGTCAAAAAAGACATCTGTTTAGGGAAAAAAAGGAGTAATAAATAAATATTAAATATTACCTCTAAGAGAGTCGAACAGCCTCCCATCTGAGCGCATCCGGATCTGGACGCCTTTCCCAACTCGCGATAGATGTACGCCAAAGCAGCTGATCCCCAGGCGAGACGCCCAAATCTCTGAAGATCCATGCACAGGGAAAGATAAGCTGCAGGCATCTTATCCTGACTCTTGTCCACAAACAGCGTGCAACCCAAGAGGAACAGGAGATAAGTGGATGCACGCTGGTCATCTGACATGTCTGAACGGGCCTCAAAGGCAAGACGGAGCTCACGTAATGTGTAGGACGTGCCCTCGGACGGCCGATGAGGTGTCTCTCGTATCTGGCGTAGGTCGGGCTCACTGATCCGCCGTCCTAACAGAAAACCCGCATACCGACACCTATAAATTGTAAATGAAGAATATGTCAAATGCAAATAACCAAATCTCTACATATTGAAAATGAAAAATATAACAACAATATACCTAGAATATGAGTGACGTCATGCATCGTAATCGTCATCTCCCCACCGCATGTGAAACGTGTTAGTCTCGGAGACCACCGTTCCACAAATGCCGTGCCAGCCGCCGAGCTAGTCCGGCGAATGGTGGTATCATGCAGTGATGGATACCGTAGCATCGATCGCAGCCAACCATGCTCGATCATCCTCGCCGCCTATCAAGCGAGAACCTGTTTAAAGATTTATCAATAACAATTTTTAGAATTTCACAATAATGATTACATTAAAACCAATGTTTCGTCAAAGTTTATTTTTGTAAACAAATAGCTTACCTATCGAGATGCCGCTATGCAGTATGGAACTTCACCACCGACCGGCTAGTGGGGTTGCCCCAAATCTCTCGGGCTCGGTGATGACCGAACCCGTATAACAAATCACAAACCTCGGGGCCGCCACCCGGGTCGCTCACACCGCCATGATGGTGGCTCCTCCTCACCCGCACCCGCACCCGCACCCGCACCCTGCCTCCTCCTCCGTCCCTGCCCTCTAGCCACATCCTGACCCCTCCTCCTCCTATGCCTCAATGGTCTAACATCACGTCTCTCTGCCTCCATCTCCTCCTCCTCCTCCGCCGCCTCCTCCTCCGCCGCCGCCTCTCCCTGCTCCTCCGCCTCCTCCCCCTCCTCCTCCTCCTCCTCCTCATCGCCAGTCGAAACTAAGACATCCTCGGGAATACCCGTCTCATCATCATCCTCTAACTCTCATCAACCAAATCATGCCTGTCATGTTTCTTTTCTTTGCGTCACGGGAGATTTCGTTCTTTGCCTCCTCGGCCTTCCTCTTCCTGTTAGACGCAGTCATACGTTCACGTCCCTACAAATTTTTTTAATAAGATAGTTAAATACAACAGTGATAAAAACAATCTACAACAAATCATCAATCTACAATTTTTGGTTCTATTTTCAGTTCACAGATCACATTTCGTGTGCCTATACACGAATTGTACTGAATTATTTCGTGTATATTCATACGAATCATATGGAATCATTTCGTGTATAGGCATACGAAACACAATGGAATAATGTTTAGTTCATTTCGTATGCCTATACACGAATTGCTAAGAACAATTTCGTGTAATTTTCATACGAGATAGAAGGACCAGTTTCGTGTATAGGCATACGAAACAACCTAAACATTGTTCATTGTGTTTCGTGTGACTATACACGAAAATCTTGGAACCAGTTCGTATAATTTTACACGAAATGTTGTGAAATAGCACGTGTAAAATTATACGAAACAATCACATTCCAGAAATATATTTCGCAATACAATTTCAAACCCAGTTCATCTTCATCAATGGAAACAACACATTCAAACCCAGTTCATAACATCTCATTTTATAACCCAGTTCATCAAACTAATTTTTGAATAATAATGATACTCTCTTTGACCTAAACTCCATAAAATCGAGGCCAGGGAGGGAGGGATTACCTTCTTTACAGGCACCGTGGTAGATAATGTTCCGGCGGCCATGGCAGCGGCGGTAGCGACGGCGCCAGACTTAACTGCCGGAATTTTCATCTTCACCATTGTTGTAGCGTCGTTCGTTCGTCCTTCGTCGTCGTTCGTGTGTACGAGAGAGAGAAGAGAAGCTTGAACGGTTGGAGGGAATGAGAGGAATGAAAAAAAAAATTATATATAAATGGGCATTTTCGTCATTTCCATGTGCCTTGCATTTTTCATGCCTTGCAAATAAAATTCACCCTTCTCCTCTTAGAATTAGGATAAGTTATATTTTGCTTAACCATATATTCTCTAGTTTAATAAGTACACTCTTTCATCATTTAACTAAGTTCACCCTCCTATTATTTTACTAAGTCCACCCTCTTTATCAATTTACTTTCTCTCCAACCACCGTCACCTTAGGGCACCCCCTCCCCATCTTCTCCAGTCAACGCCTCCGACAACCATCAACTCCGGCGAAAACTCCGACGGCTTTTCTTTTTTTTTTTTTACGTCAGCGACCTCTCCGACGACCAAACAACTGAGAACTTAACTTATCAGTAAGTTCTCGGTTGTCAACTAAACTACTAAGAACACGATCAACTCCGACGACCACCAACTCCGGCGACCTCTACGGTGACCAAACAACTGATAACTTAACTTATCGGTAAGTTCTCAATTGTCAACTAAACTACTAAGAACAAGATCAACTCCGGCGATCAAACAACAGAGAACTTAACTTATCAGTAAGTTCTCAGTTGTCAACTAAACTAATATGAACATGATTAACTCTGGCGACCACCAACTCCGGCGACCAAACAAATGAAAACTTAACTTATTAGTAAGTTCTCAGTTGTCTGCACTAAGAACACGATCAACTCCGGCGACCAAACAACTGAAAACAAATCAATAAGTTCTCGGTTGTCAACTAAACTACTAAGAACACAATTAACTTCGGCGACCACCAACTCAGACGGTTTCTCCGGCGACCAAACAACTGAGAACTTAACTTATCAGTAAGTTCACAGTTGTCAACTAAACTACTAAGAACACGATTAGCTTCGGCGACCATCAACTCCGGCGACCAAACAACTAGGAACTTAACTTATCAGTAAGTTCTCAGTTGTCAACTAAACTACTACTAAGAACACTATCAACTCCAGGGACCACCAACTCCGGCGACCAAACAAATGAGAACTTATCAGTAAGTTCTCATTTAGTAATACCTCCGTCTCAAAATTAATGTCTAAAAAATTGAATTTGCTCTTGAATAATTAAAAAAAATATTGAATATTTATTTTAAGATGGGAGTATAAGATAACAGTTACCTATGAGGGGCTCCTGGAATTTTGTTTAGCAACCACCTACTTCCACCCGATCTTGCCAGCTTAACACTTGATGGAGACAAACTGAAAAGTCTGGAATGGAAACAATTGCTTACTAATTCTCAATGTTCAGTGATCACAGTAAAAAAAAACACAAGTATTTTAGACAATAAATACTTCAATAACATTCCAAGTAATTAAAAAAAGAAAACCACAATGAGATGCAAATTCCATTAAAAATAATCGAGATGCCCATTCCAACACATACACACAAAAAAAAACATTTTTTTAATCAAAATGCAGAGGTAAAAAATTGGGAAAAAGGGAAACACTACAATGAGACCCTTTTCATTTGGAATGCTTTTGCCATGTCTGAGCACCTAGTATCTCATACGTAACCGACATCTCCCTCTCTCTCTCTCTCTCTCTCTCTCTCTCTCTCTCTCTCTCTCTCTCTCTCTCTCTCTCTCTCGCTCTCTCTCCTTCGATTAATCAAAATTGCAAAACCAACTTCGCAATCGCGTTTGCAGCCTCAAATCCACCAGACCAAGAAGAAGACCAGGTCAAACAAATCCTCAACGTTAAGTACGGTGGCATTAGAAAAAGCAAGATGGATAGTAAGGTCAAGTCCAAGCAACAGTTGCCTGTAAGAACATGGATTGCAAAATGTGTATACTTAGTAAATATACGTAAACATGTAGACGTACATGTATAAATCATAAATATAATGTTGTATAAAGTATAGAAATCTAATCAATGTGTAGAATTCCCGAGCTAAAAGATTACCTATTTATGATGGATAAAATGTAACCTTTTTGCTACTTCATATGAAAGGGTGTGGTCCCTAAATGAAGTGCCTATTGGTTTCCTATATATAGAGGCTTTCCATCAGCCTTGAAACCGACACATAAATTCATATACTATCTATACATAATCTGAGATAAAGTGAAGTCATTAATCATTTAGAAGACTCCGTCTCCCTACTTATTATTTCTTCTTCTTCAAGCCTTCAAAGAACATCAAGGCATAATATGGAATCCTCGGGTATTCGCTTCCGCCTCCTTTTTCTTTTCTCTCACTTAGTCAAGACTTGAGTATAACTTGTTCATAATGGAATAGAAATGTTCCAACAATTGGTATCAGAGCTTGCTCATGTTCTTGTTTAAATTGAGTTCATAATAGCATGTTTTGCTTTATTTTATGTTGAATTCATTATGTTTTGGTGTTATTTAATCACTCTAATTCATTCATAGAGTGTTAATAATTTTGTCCAGATTAAAATTCATCTAAAGGGACTATGAATATTACAAGATTATCCCATTGACACAACAGAGCGTTACGCATGACCGTGTTGGATCTACTTGTGTATTCATGACTATGTTACAAGATTTTCCAAAAGGCATAACCATGCTGGATAATCTAGTTTAAAATCTGGAAAAGGATTGAAGTTTTGGCTCAAAAGGCATAAAAATTCATCAAAAGGTGCAATGGTTCAAGCAAGACTGTTCATTTGGCACGGCCGTGTGTTATATGTTGCACGGCCGTACAGATCTTCTTACACGACCGTGCATTTTTCTATGCTCGACCGTGCACCATTGTGCTGATTGTTGATGAGTATTCTGGAACAGTGTTTGCACGGTCGTGCGTTATAACTTGCACGGCCGTGCACCACCTGAATTGAAAATTTGGATTTTCTGGAACAGTGTTTGCACGGCCGTGCACCTGCAGATTCAACTTTTCTCTTCATTTTTCTTGAGCAAAAACATACATTTTTCAGACCTTTCTTCTTTGTGATTAATTATATTCTTAACAACTTCATAAATTGTCTAAATAATATTGTCACCAAAGTGATTTACTTTATTTAGATCTGAAGTTGTTAAGTGATGAATGTATACTTTAATGTGTGGATAAAATGAATTTTCCAAAGAAGATCGTTTATTTGACTAAATTTATACATTCATATTGGTAACAAGTAAGAGAACATTAGTTTGTTTTATTAAGTACTTACATCGGCCCAAAGGAAGATTAAGTATTTGATTAAGACATTGTTTAATTTCTTGGTTACCTCAAGATGATCGCTTATGAATCAACTCGCAATCCAAAGATTAGTTTTGATGTCATGTTGATTATCTTATAGATGGGATTCATTTGATATAATTAATCACTTAATTCATTGATTATGTAGTTATTTATACATGTTTTGTATTTCATTCTTTGTTCTTACCCCAACAGATTTATAAAATGCTTCATCAATTACTGCTATATGTAAACATTTTGATGCTTAAATGGGATAAATTTTTAAAACTTGAAAAAATATGATCTTGGGCTGTATGGACATCAATCTCGAATTAAGGGAACCAAGTCCCGCTCCTCTTACTGATAAAAGCACTCAGGAAGATCGCTTAAGTGTTGAGATGTGGAACCATTTCAACCGCGTAAGCCTAACATCTATCTCTTCTCATATCACTACAAGAAAATCAAGTTTTAGCGACGGAAAAATCTGTCGCTAAAGAGTGAAAATTCTTCGCTAAACGACTTTATCGACGGATTAACGACGGAAAAATTCCGTCGTTAACACCCTTGTCGCTAAATGTTAACGACAGATTTATTGGGCCGTCGTTAAGTTAACGACGGATTATTCCGTCGGCAACTCAAAAATTTCGTCGCTAATTTTGAAAATAGGCGACATTTTTTTCTTTCACACGACAAATTTAGCGAGGGATTTAGCGACCAATATTTTCGTCGCTATTTTTAATACTTTTTAGTTTTTTATTAAATAAAAATTGAGGAATTTCTCGACGGACAATTCCGTCGCTAAATTTACATTTTAAATTAAAAATATATATATATACATATTTAAAAATATATGATAATATATATATATATATATATATATATATATATATATATATATATATATATATATATATATATATATATATAATTTTTTGTAAATATTTTTAAATCAGTCCCTTAAGTTCTATTATTCTCAAATCAGTCCCTTAAATTTTATTTTCCTCATATCATTCCATTAGGTTTTATTTTCCTCAAATCAGTCCATTAGATTTTATTTTCCTCAAATCAGTCCCTTAGGTTTTATTTTCCTCAAATCAGTCCTTGATATATTCCAAGAGTCACACTTTAGTCCCCTAAACTTCCCTTATACCACAAACACCACCTGCCACCATCAACCACCACATTCAATTGCTGCAAAAAGAACAAGAAAGATATACACATTCATTAGCAATTATAAACAAAAACAAATTCAGATCTGGGCAAAATAAATTCAGATCTACAAAAGCAAACAAAACTATACAAAAAGAAGGGGTAGGGATGGCCGTTTTCTCAGCCTCGGTTGGTTGTGGTGTGCGTGAATTGAGAGAGAGAAAAAGAGAGAAGGTGTGTTGAAGAAATTGATTAGTGAGAGAGGGAGAGAAGGTTTCAGATAAGCGGCGATGGTGTAAGAAGATAGAAGGGATGGTGTGGTGGTGGCGGCGGCGGGAAAGAGAAGTGGGGGATGGCGGCAGAGGAAGGAGAAGAAGATGAAGAAAAGAGAGAGAGAGAGAGAGAATTAGGGTTTGGGAGAGGGGAGGGGAGGAGGAGGAGGCGCTGAGTGAGTAATGAGAGGAGAGAGAGTAAGTTTTTGTGTTTAAAATCCGAATAGAGAGAGAGAGAAATGAGGGAGGCGGATAAAGAGGAAGAAAGAGAATGGGATAGGGTATTTGTTGGGATGAATTTTGATCATTGGATGTGATGATTTAATGGTTTAGATTGATTAAGAAATAAATCCATGTGAATATGTCTAAGCCAATCAAATGAAAGTGTTTTGTGTTTTTGTTGAATGAGTTTGAACCATTGGATTCAATTGTTTGTAATGTATTTAATAGTTAAGATCTTCCTTTTACTAGTGATCCATGTGAATATATGTTTTCCAATTATTTATTTCCACCTATTATGTTTACTTGTTTATCACCAAAAAACTATTGATGATTATAATAATTAGAAAAAATAAATAATAATAGCAAAAATAATTTAAAATATAAAATAATATTATATATAAAAAATTAAAAATTTTTAAAGAAATGATAGTAAATAAAAGAAAAAAGAGAGACGGATGATAGCATATATTTTTTATTTATAAATGTATAGTTTTTTTATTTTTTATGGATAGACATAAATATTTTGGATATTTTTTAGCATTGAAGTTTCTTTAAAAAAGCTATATAAAAAAAGTTGAAAAAAAAACCTAAACAAATGAAAGTATAATAAAGAAATCAGGAACGGGTAAAATTCTTTAATTTTTATTTATAAATGTATAGTTTTTTTTATTTTTTATGGATATTTTGGATATACTTTTTTTTTTTTTGGATAAAGAAAATTATTTGAGATGTTGTTTAGTAGTGATTTTTTTTTAAAATGTTACATAAAAAAGTTAAGTTTTTTTTAAAAAAAAAAAAAAACAAGTATATAAAAACAATAAAGTGGGACGGACAATAGCATATACTTTTTAAAAAAAATTTAATTTTTTTTTTGGATAACAAAATTATTTGAGATACCCTATACCCTTTATACTATACCCTTTATACTATACCCTATACCCTATACCATATATCCTTTATACTATATCCTATATCCTATATCATATACCATATACCATATATACTATACCATATATCCTATACCATATAACCTATATACTATACCCTATACTCTATATCCTATCCCCTATACCCTATCCCTATATACTATACCATATCCCTTATACCCTATATACTATATCCTATACTCTATACCCTATATATTATACCCTATATACCCTATATACTATATCCTATACCCTATATACCATATATATTATATACTATATCCTATACCCTATATACTATACCTTATACACTATATCGTTCCTTTTTTCTTTCATATACTTTCATTTCTTTAAAAAAAAGTTATGTTTCATTTAAAAAAAAATGAAAGTACATAAAATAAAAAAGAGAGACGGACAATAGCATATAGTTTTTTTGATTTTTTTTTTAAATATTTTTGGATAAAAAAAATTACTTGAGAAGTTGTAAAGTATTGATTTTTTTTAAAAAAAAATGTTACTTAAAAAAAGTTAAGAATTTTTTTTAAAAAAATAAGTATATAAAAGAAAAAAAGAGGGACGGATAGCATATATTTTTTTTAATTTTTTTAATTTTTTTATGGATTAAAAAATTTCTTGAGAAGTTGTTAAGTAGTGATTATTTTTAAAAAATGTCACATAAAAAAAGTTAAGATTTTTTTTAAAAAAAATAAACATATAAAAGAAAAAAAGAGGGACGGACAATAGAATATATATTTTTTAATTTTTTTATGGGTTAAAAAATTATTTGAGATGTTTGTTAGTAGTGAATTTTTTTAAAAAAAAGTTAAGAATTTTTATTTAAAAATATATATTTTTAATAATTTTAAAATAAAAATTAAAAATTTCCGTCGCTAAATCTGTCGCTAAATGAAAAATAAAAATATTTAAAAATAAAAAAACTATTTTTGTAAAATTCGTTGCTATTCCGTCAGTATTTAAAAAGAAAAAATATTTTTTTATTTTATTATTTATATAGCGACAGAAAATATCCGTCGTTAAATTATTTTTGTAAAATCCGTCGCTATTCTGTCGCTAATTTTAATTTTAAAAAGAAAAAATATTTTTTTATTTTATTATTTATATAGCGACAGAAAATATCCGTCGTTAAATTATTTTTGTAAAATCCGTCGCTATTCCGTCGCTAATTTTAATTTTAAAAAGAAAAAATATTTTTTTATTTTATTATTTATATAGCGACAGAAAATATCCGTCGTTAAATTATTTTTGAAAAATTCGTCACTATTCCGTCGCTAATTTAAATAAGAAAAAAATGTTTATTTATTTTTTATTTATATTGCGACAGAAAATATCCGTCGTTAAAGTTCTAAAAAAAATTTGTTATCCGTCGTTATTCCGTCGGTAATTTGTCGACAAAAATGGGCGGACTTTTTTGGCGCCAATATTGCGACGGATTAGTGACAGATTCATGTTCGTCACTAAATTCGTCGTTAAATCCGTCGGTAATGTTGTCGTTTTCACCTTAATGTTTTTTATTTTGGTTACGTCGCTAATCCGTCGCTAATAGAGACAGATTTTGGTCTGTCGTTATTTGACAGTTTTCTTGTAGTGTATGGGACTAATAGAAGAGGAAATGAAATTGCGGTTGCAAGAAGAAGCATAAGGGATCATCCAATGATCAAAAGGTTAAAGAAAAGCTTCTTTTGCAAGGATCATACTAACATGAAGAATGACTACCCTAAATATCACGCTTTGCGTATTAAGAAAGGAATGTCATATGATCTTGTTTGTATTAAGGCTATTTTGGTTTCAAATTCCTTCATATACATTGTGGTTGAATTCTAGTGCAACAACTCACATAAGTTTGTTTATGAATGATTGCCTGAATTATCGAAGACCTAGCAAAGATGAAAGATTCATCTATATGGAGCTGGGAATCCGATTGAAGTAATAGGCATGGGGACTCTTTGGATTATTGATTAAGTATTGGTTATTATTTTGTATTAAATAATACGTTCATTATATCGTATTTTAAGTGGAATTAATGTAAATCACTATTATGAATAGGGAAGGTTATTCCTATTCGTTTGGTAAATAATAAATGTGATTTATTTCAATTCCAAGATTGTTGGTACTAGTACTTTATCATATAGTAATAATCTTCATTTACTTGACACAATCAAGTCATTTAAAGAGTCTCATATTAATAAAATCAAAAACTAAAGGCACTAAGCAAAAGTTATCAAGTGAAAATTCTTGTATTCTATGACATAGGCGTTTGGGTCATATCTCCAAAGAGAGAATTGATAAAGCTTATGTCGGAGGGAATCCTAAAACAAACTTGATACTCCGGATAAAAACTTTTGCATTAAGTGTCTTAAAGAAAAATTTACAAACATTAAAAGAAATAGGATCTTTGAGAGTATCAAACGTCTAGGAACTAATTCATACGGATATTTGTGGACCATTCACTACCCCTTCATGGAATGGTCAACAATATTTCATTACGTTCATGGATGATTACTCTCGTTATGGATACATTATTTTCTTCATGTAAAGTCTCAATCATTGGACGTTTTCAAGTCTTTTAAGGCATAAGAAAGACTATTAAGAACGTTAGATCCGATCATGGTGGTGAATACTATGGACGGTATAACGTATTGGGTGAATAACGTCCGAGTCATTTTTACTCGCTATCTTGAAAAGTATGGGATTGTCCCTCACTACACCATGCCGGGCAAACCTAGCATAGTGTAGTGGAGAGACTTAATAGAATCCTTAAGGATTTGGTAAGAAATATATTTTCTTGTAGTTCTTTACCTCACTCAATTTTGGCGATGCATTAAAAACCGCTACTTATATTCTCAATAGAGCTGCTTCAAAGGCTACCGACAAAACTCCGTATGAATTATGGACGAATAAGAAACCGTCCCTAAATCTTTTTCATGTATGGGGTTGTCCAGCAGAAGCTAGGCCTTATAGGCCTAATTAGGGCAAACTGGACGTTAAGACCTTTGGTAGTTTCTTTGTAGGGTATGCTGAGAGATCTAGGGGATATAAATTTTATAATCCGAAAACTAGAACCTTTTTTGAGATGGGAAATGCTAGGTTCTTTGAGGATGTTGAATTTAGAGGGGAAATTGTGAATAGTTTTGAATTTGAAGAAGAAAGAGGAATCCATTTTATACCTCTTCCCATAGTTCCTATTGGAAATCAAGTACTTGTACCTGAAATTCAATAGGAACATATAATTCAAAACAATATGGAACCTCCTATAAATATCGAACAACATGAAAATGTTGTTAATGAGGATTAAATTCAACAACCTCAAAATCAAGAAGAACCGGTGCCCTTAAGGAGATCTAATAGAGTAAGAAGGAATACAATTCCGACTGATTATGATGTGTATCTTGCCGAGAATGAGGAACATTTAGACTTAGTGGGAGATGAACCATTCACCTTCATGAAGCCATTAATAGTCCAAATTCTCATAAGTGGATTGATGCCATAAATGAAGAGTGGAAATCTATGAAAGACAATGATGTTTGGGATCTTGTTCCATTACCTAAAAATGTGAAACCCATCGGATGTAAATGAATCTTTAAGACCAAAAGGGATTCACAAGGTAATGTGGAAAGATATATAGCTCGTCTTGTTGCTAAAGGATTCACTAAAAAAGAATGCATTGATTATAAAGATACATTTTCTCCGGTATCGTCTAAAAACTCTTTTAGAATCATTATGACACTTGTAACGCTTTTGATCTTGAGCTTCATCAAATGGATGTAAAGATGGCTTTTCTCAATGGAGACATTGAGGAAACCATCTATATGAAGAAACCAGAAATGGTGATTGATATAGATCAAACTAATCAATTAGTTTGTAAACTTAAGAAATCCATTTATAGGCTCAAGCAAGCTTCTCGTCAATGGTACTTAAAGTTCAATCAAGTAATTCTTTCATTTGGTTTTGAAACGAATCTTGCTGAAGATTATATATACCATAAGTTCAGTGGGAGTAGATTTATATTTTTAGTCTTATATGTGGATGATATTTTACTTGCTAGTAATGATAAAGACTTTCTTAAGGAAATCAAGAAATTTCTTTCAAACAAATTTGAAATGAAAGATCTTAGTGAGGTATCTTTTGTATTAGGAATTCAAATTTATCGTGATCGTTCACGTGGTATTTTAGGATTATTGCAAAAGAGCTATATAGAAAAGGTATTACAAAGGTTTGGCATGGAAAATTGTAAACCACATGACACCCCTCTTTCTAAAGGAGTTAAATTCAGTTTAAAGCAATGTCCTAAAAATAATATAGAATCCAAGTATATATATATGGAAAATATTCCTTATGCATCAGCAGTAGGAAGCTTAATATATGCGCAACTCTGCACTCGTCCAGACCTTGCATTTATTCTTGGAATACTTGGTGGATTCCAAAGCAATCCGGGTAAAGAATATTGGATTGCAGCCAAAAGAATGATGAATTATCTACAAAACACTAAAAACTACATACTTACATATTCAAAATCAGGATCATCTAGATCATTTGGTATTCCAATTCTGATTTTAATGAATGCCAAGATAGTCAAAAGTCGACATTTGGTTATGTCTTCACATTAGCCGGTGGAGCAATGTCTTTGAGGAGTTGCATCCAATAAAGCTATATGGCTGCGTAAATTTATTAAGGGACTGCAAATTGTCAATGGTGTTAAAAACCGCTCAAGTTATATTATGACAATCAAGTAAGCAGTTTTGTACTCCAATAACAATGAAAAATTCATCTGAATCCATGCATATGGATATTAAGTTTCTTGTTGTAAAGGAACGAGTATGGAATGAACAAACAGAAATATAACTTATATGAACAAACTCCATGTTAACGGATCCATTTAATAAATCGTTATCTCTTATGGTGTTTCACATGGGTGTAACAACTTTTGATAACATTTAATATGGTGGGAGTTTGTGTTGTATTTTCATTTAATTGTTCTTTTCTATTTAATTATTGATCTCATTTGGTTAAGTAGGACTAGTTGGAAGAATATATATATGCTTCAATATATTCATCAATTTTCCATGCTACACATCTATACTTAATCTATGTCATTTAGTTGGATATATGTATGTGATTAATGTGGATTTAGTTGCGAATCAATTACAATGACCGCCCCTTTAGTCCTTATACTTATAAAACTAATGGACGGGATTGTTGAATGACAATAAAGTATACATAAGGATTGTCATTTAACATTATAAATATGATTTTATAAAGATTTATTAAGTACAAAGCACATGTTTGGGCAATCCAAGTGGGAGATTGTAAGAACATGGATTGCAAAATGTGTATACTTAGTAAATATTTAAACATGTATAAATCATAAATATAATGTTATATAAAGTATAGAAATCTAATCAATGTGTAGAATTCCCGGGCTAAAAGATTACCTATTTATAATGGACAAAAGGTAATCTTTTTGCTACTTCATATGAAAGAGTGTGATCCCTAAATGAAGTGCCTATTGGTTTCCTATATATAGAGGCTTTCCATCAGCTTTGAAACCGACACATAAATTCATATACTCTCTATACGTAACCTGAGATAAAGTGAAGGCATTAATCATTTAGAAGACTCCGTCTCCCTATTTATTATTTCTTCTTCTTCAAGCCTTCAAAGAACATCAAGGCATAATATGGATTCCTCGGGTATTCGTTTCCGCTTCCTTTTTCTTTTCTCTCACTTAGTCAAGACTTAAGTACAACTTGTTCATAATGGAATAGAAATGTTCCAACATTGCCAGCTAAGATTACAAAGTCTGATCTTTCGATGGCAGGGATTGCTGATGTGGATGTCGGGGGAACGAATGAGGAGGCTCCAAGGATTGAATTCTCTTAAGGAGAGTGCAATGATGAGGGTAGCGGCAACGAAGGCGGCCAGATAAGATTAGGTTAGGGTTTCCCAGATCTAAGCTTGAACAGAGATGGAGGTTTGCCAGTGTAGATCTCGTCGGAGTTGAAGTTCTCGCCGAAATTGTTGATGGCGATAAAGCATGGTGGAGGGGAGGGGTGACCGGAGGTTTCGGAGTCTAAGGGTGGCCGGAGTTTAGAGAGAGAAAATAGAGAGAGGGGGGAGTGTGTGTGTTTTGTGTGTGTGAAGAGGTGGGTGTTTTATTTAGGCTTTAGTGTGATTGAGAGGGATTATATGGTTAATATATTTTTAGGATAGGATTAGGACGTAAATTTGATTTTTTTTATTGTCTTATGATGTAGGTTTGGTTAGAGTGAAGGATTAGGAGGTAATTTTCTCATAATTAAAAATAAATAAATTATACGGAGTATGAAATTTTAAAACTAATTATTTATTGATAGAAAACTTACAATAATAATTACTTTCTCATTTACACTAAAAATTATATATTTTTATTTGTGACACGAGAATTAATAAAACTGTAATTGTTGTGTGTGAAAAGTTATGTAAGAGAAATGAGGTGGGGTAAGCGATGGATGTTCAGAGTATGCAAGTGAATCACATAAACAAGAAATTATTTTATAAACGGTATAAACTGATATACGAACGTGGGTTATAAGCCGGGCAAGGCTTAATGAATTGGGTACAAAATATAATTCATACAAGTGTCAAATACGACATGTGGAGTGGGTCTTCCCTACCTATGCTCGTCATGCCTCCTCGTCATTCTCACTATTTCGACCTAGACATACAAGAGCGAATAATGACTAAGACACATAAGTCATACATGCCGACAAGGCAAACTCTCATATGCCGAGAAAGACATCCATCAAAGTCGACCTAGGCTCATTAAAAGACGAGGAACACCTCCTCGATCATCAACAAGGCAAGAAAATGAGTGTCTCTATCCTTGCTCCTCTATTACTCGGCATTAATTCAGGCCGACCAAGCGTCATATGACGAGCATCTTGCATCCTAGGCAAACAAATAGAAGACAATTAGCTAATCCTACTCAAACAAGGATTGTGGCTAGTTATAATGCAACAAGGATTATAACATAGACTTACACAACTTTCTATTCAAAGATGGACTCTACATCCTACGCCTATAGATACAAGCCATAAATCACATATTTTTGGAAACGCATCTTTTGACTCTCAACTCTTATCAATTGATTTTCTCTCTCCATCACACGAATACATACTCTCACGTCGGTGGGTCTTCGCTGGTGTGATGTACCCGATTTTTTATTTTGAAAAATCAAACGGAGTCGCCACGCCGTTTTTAGTTTAAGGGCCAAAACTTTGAAAAATGCTCGAAATGAGAGAAGTGAGTTCGGAGGTCACGTTACACTCCGGGAAGAACGATTAGCACGTTCACCCGAAATGCCTCGTAAAACGAGTCTTCCAAACTTGAAACCATTTGTATATGTGTGTGTGTTTTGCAAAAGGGGTTTGACTAAACAAAGGATTTTCAGGAATTAAAAGTTTTGACTGGACTGGACTGGAATTAATCAAAACAGTGTGCTTCTGTGAATGAAAAGAAACTGGAAACAAAAATATCTGCCTGTGACATTCATGTCCGCGCGGATTGAGATGAGGATCAATCTCATCCGCGCAGATAAGGCAGTAGGGTTCCCTTTTGGCAGCTTTCCAGTCTGATTCTGTAATTTCCAGAAAGTCAACTAGATTTACAGAATCAGAACTGGAGTTGCAACAGAAAATGTAAAATAAAAGGATTTTTTGAATTTTTCATCCATGCTTGTCCCCACTTTCCTTAGGCTTTGATTAGTGATCACTAAACATGATTAGTGGTGATCTACTATATCAAGCCATCATTAGGGTACATTAGGACTTGGAAGCACTTCATTTGCTTGGGATGGGGGTTTAACATGAAAGTAAATTTGATAAAACAAGAAATAGGTCAAGATGTATCAACTTTTAGAGGAAGATCTTCTAAGGTGGTCATTAAGATGACCATCCTTGAGATCTATATAGATGACCATCCTTGAGATCTATACTCAAATGTATCTCATACATCTTGTGTGACCTAATTTGTGAGTCTTAAGGATGTTCATCCATGGAAATGGTTCCAAGGTGAACATCTTAGACTAGGGAAGGGACATTTGCAAGGAAGTAAACAATTTAGACCATTTAATATGATCATCCATGGAAATTGATTCCAAGATGACCACATTTTGGGTCAAGTAAGCAAGTAAAGACTAATAATGTAAAAAGGCATGGAAATAAAGATGTGGACCATTTAATGTGATCATCTATGGAGATGAACTCCAAGTTGACCACATTTTAGGTCAAGAGATCAAGTAACAAACAAGAACTAGTTCATATAAAGGGACAAGGGAAATACATAATTTAAAGTGTGGATCCTTGTAGAGAATCATCCATGGAAATGATGAGTTCCATGGAGATCCTCTTGGATCCTAGGACAAAGGGGAAGGGGGATGAACAAAAAGCAAGTAGAATCACATCATGGAGAAATGAAATTCATACATGAACAAAGGAGATTTAAGTAGGGAAAACAAGAATTTTACCAATGTTTCTTGGGTTTGTGTTTAGAGTTTGAAGGATTTCAAGGCTTAGAAGTGGTTTTGGAGTGGATTTGAGGTTGGATTTGGTGTTAAATCGGAGTTGTGGGAGTGTTTTAAGCTGTTTTGAGGTGGGATTTCGGCATAGTAACAGTAGGGAATGGTGTTTGTTCATGTTAAAACTGAAGGAGAAAGGCTGAATTTATAATTTGTCTGGAGCTTCATTCTTGTCCGCGAGGACAAGATCGAGCCTCAATCGTATCCGCGAGGACAAGATTGACGGCGTGCCTGAACTGCAAAAAAGCTGTTTTGGCTGTTTCTTATTTGGTCAAAAAGGTGATTTTCCTTGGAAATGATGGATTTTCAGCAAGGTAATTGTCCATTTTTTTTATTCCTAAAAGGTCCTTCCTCATTCAAATTGTCAAAATAATGTCCAAAATGCCCTTAAATGATTATAAATCATTAATTTTGGCTGACGGAACATTAACGACCCAAATTGGGACACTTACAGCTGGTGAAGTCCCGGCTTAGTTTATGTGTTTGTTCATCTTTTTCATGCTATTCAAACAAACAGGATACAACATGTCGTTCGATTTGGACTGATCCGAACGTTTTTGACATATCATTTTAAAATTTTTATTTTAGAAATGTATAATTTTTAATGTGACAACCTTTAAGGTAAAAAAAATGTAGCTTTTACCGAAACAAATGAAGTATAAAGTTTTCAATAGAATATTTAAATTAATATGTTGTACTCTATAAGTTATTAGTCAAAATTTAAATAATTTTACCACCATCAAAGTATAACTATTTTTTAAAAGGAATAGAACATTGAGTAAAAAACAAAATGACACTGTAATTTATTTCGTTGTGCGGATAATTCCACCCTCTCTCTCTCCCTCTCTCTTATAACTATTGTATCACTCTTTATTCCCTTTCCCTTCATATTGTCTAGCACATTAGGGGTGCAAATGGTTCAATTTATTCGACTTGGACAAATTTATGGTCTAAATCACTAGTAATTGGTTTGAAAAAATTTCAAAACGAATCGAACCATGAAAAAATTCATACCGAACTAAACCAAATAGCTATGGTGTGGTTTGTTTTGGTTCAAAACGCTGTTCAATTATGTGACTTAAACTACGATTGAGACTGTGGTCCAAACCGTGATTCAAATCATGGTTTAGATTACGATTCAAACCATGATTCAAACTTCAACTCATTATCAGATTTGTTTAAGTTTTTCGTGATCAAGGAGGAAGAGCGAAAGATATGGATGTTAAAGAGGAAAGTCGGAGTAAGGGAGAGGCTGAAGCATTGACGGACTCATAAATCATATTCAGTGGTTGCCAAAAAAATCACTTTACTTAAATCGGCAAATCCAACTTGAAAATGAAGAACAATTTTTTTTACATAAATTATGTTTTAACGTATGCTAATTTTTAACCCGTATGCTAATTTTTAACCCGTCATTTCTTGTTATTGTAGTAGATTGCTTAAAAATAGTAAGGTTAAGTCATAAAAAAAAATATGTAACTGATGTTTTAATGATGACAATATTTTAGTGAGCATTTATAAAATTTATATGATTTGAACTTATTTTTTCAAACAATAAATGATAAAAAAAATAATAGATTAAAACCATTTTTATCTGATCTGATAGCCAAGGGGGATTGATCTATGTTCATTCATTTAGTTACTAGACATTTCTACCGACCAAGCTACCTAAAGGTATATTAACATAGTGCACGCTTTTTTTTTTTTTTTTATACCTGTGTTCCGGCTTCGCCGGACTAATCCCGAACCACTGTACCAGGCCCCTCGGTATGCGGCGGATGTAAATCGTGGGATGCGCCCTATGCAAACGGTGGCAAAGACCCTTATACTCCGTAGCCCCAAGGGAGCCCTCCTACAAGGCAATTACATCACTCTTACATCACCAATTGGCTGCTCCAGCAATTTACATCACTCTTACAACACCAATTGGCTGCTCCAGCTGCTCCTGCCAAGATTAGTGCACAGTTAAATATATGGATATAAGCTAGAGGTAAAAACAAAATTAAAAAAAATATATTAAAAAAATCAGTGGGTGCAATTGCACCCACTACTCACAAGGTAGGTCCGTCCTCGGGCTGAAGGAAGAAAAACACTATAAAATGTCGATTGTATATATAACTTGATTATTTATTTGTCGCAAAAAAGATAACAACGATGAAATTATAATTGAATAAGGGGGTTATGATTAATCTATTTAATATAGGTTTTTTTATTAATCTAACAGTAAATATCTTAAAATTGAAAATTTAGTAGTCAATTGGCTAAAATTAGTTTACTTTGAATATATTAAAATTTAATTAAAATGTCATATGAATTCAGTAAGAAGCCAAACTGTTAAAGTTGAAACTTTAGTATTCAATTGGCTAAAATAAATAGTAAAAGAGCTTATATTAATAGCTTATTATATGAGGAGCTTATATATATGTGAAACTTTATTAATATAAATGTGAATAAGACTTCAAATGAAGTTTCTGGACACACGGACAACAAATAGTGGGTTTTTTTGTCCCTAACTTTCCTTACCGCTTTCAATCTAAAACTCCTTTCTCCGATCCGACTGCATTATCACACTCATAAAATCGAATATATCATTTATACCCGATTAAATTTGAATTTCTACGTATAATTTCAAGAATAGGTAAGTTAATATCCCTTTTTTAATTATAATAATGTTTATACATATTATATATGATATTTTTACTGAAAAATATGGAATTGGGGATAGCAATAATATTGTTTATAATTTTTGTTAATATAAAATTAAATTGACCCAAATGATTGTTATTATTGTTAGTAATAGTAATTTTGGGGCGGCGTAATAGCGATACCAAAACTAATAATTATGGTCCCAAATTAGTAAAAGACTAAACGGGGTCTTATTAGGGTGTAATAAAATTACCCGAGTTGTAAAATAAGTTCCTGCGATAAAGTGATAAAGTAGGACCTATAAAATTTATAATAATATTGTGATTGGATATAAATTTTACAATTACAATATAATAATTTTGTGATTAAAATAGCTTGAAATATTTACATGTTACATTATGTAACTTGGTGTTGATTTGTAATCGCAAATATTGCGTACAATGTGATTGTGGAACAAATAATTACATTGTTGGTTTAGAAAAGGTCCACTACTTTGGGGCCTGTGATATGGTTTCGTCAAATAAATACCTACTTGTGCATTGTATTTGCGTCCATCTGACTTATGTGCTTCGGGGGTATGATGATGTACGGCTATTACCGGAACTGGGTTACGTAATAGCTGTAGGATATCATATTTGTGGTCGTACCTCCTCCTACGGTTCAGAAATGATATGGAGAAATGAGACCGGTGAAGACGATAAGAGGGAGAACCTCGATCATGTATCATTTGTTATTTGTTTACTTCAGAATTATGTAATGCATGATGAATGGAATAGCCTCTCACTTATGTGCTAACTAATGATAGCATTACATATTAGTAATGCTCTATTGTTATTATACTTATTTATTCATGATAACATGTCATGTAGTTGCATTAGTAACTTACTGAGTTTTGATTCGCCATGTTTATTTGTTTTCCTTAGATCCCAGCCGAGATTAGTGTGGTACGACTTAGAAGTGATCTCTAAGCGGGTTGTTGCTATTTTGGGTAGTTACTCTATGGAGTTGTATATGTTATGTTTGTGAGGACAATGGTTATACTGAGTTACTTAAACTCGATATTTTGGGTAGCCATGTATTATGCTTGACTCTGGATGTTTGTTATAATTTGGCGCTGACACATATTGTCAGGCCTGTATAGAGTTTTGTATAACTCTAGATTTTCATGTTTATCAATTAAGGCAGTTAGCCTGTAGTGGTTCTTGGCATTGTGGTTCTGTTGTCGAGTCAATTTAGCTCGTGTGTTATACAGGTTTATGGCATTGAGTTGGTTTTACATTAAGGTTCACGCACCTGGTTCGTGGTTAAGGACCTCAAAACTCAGATCGCGTAATGAATAGTTTATGCAATGTAGTTTTTTTTTTAATTTATATAACAATAAATATTTAATAATATACAAATATATTAAATAAGATACAAAATGGGGGTTATAATTAGTTTATGTAATGTTGTTTTGTCTATTGGTTTGGCCTGGCGATTCGGTTTGGTGATTCAGTTTCGCGGTTTCAAACCACGGTTTGATTCGGCTAAGTTTGATCTAGTAGGGTCATACCATAAACCAAATCAAACTAAACCATGTGGTTTACCAATATTTGAGAACGAACCAAACCATTCATGTTTGAAAACTGAGCCAAGCTGCATGATTTGGTTCGATTCAGTCTCAAATCGCAGTTTGAATCGAACCACTTAAACCCCTCTAACACACCCATCCTCTCGCCTTTGTTCATTTACATACCGATCTCTTGCCAATTACAAATACACGAAATTTAAATGCATAATAATTGAATTTTATTAGAATCATGTGAAAAATTCTATCGTTTTATCAATTACAAGGTAATAATCCTATGATACTCACTTCAATTTGGGTTGAGCTTCTGAAGTGATTGTGAAGTATAGTTTTGGGTTTAAACAGTACAATGGGTTTAGCGGGCCGAGTGGTCTAGGATGGGCCATAGGTGGGCCACACGTGTTAAGGAAGATAAGGGATAAAATGTATGATAAATGGAGTTTTTCCTTAATTGGCGAGAATTAACGTCTATGACAAAGGTAGGCCTAAGCGTGAGAATAGGAAATAGGCGGGAAGTACCCGTAGCGGGAAGTGACCTGATGAATGCACCATTGGGCGACAAGTATAGGGGTTAGACTAGCCGACTATATTAGCATTATGCCCTTAGAAGGATTGTCGCCAGGCGACAATCGTGACTGACAAGTGATAAGTGATTGTGGCGTTGCCACGTGGAGACCCCCCATAACGGTCAACAGTGTGATGCAATAGGGCGAACAGTAATTTCCTACCAACTCTAGGGGTGGTTGACCCAAAAGCAAGGGATGACTGACACGTGTCCTATATGAGTATGGCCTATGATTGCATGATAGTATAAAAACGTGAGAAGCAGCATTTTTTAGTAAGTTTTACCATCTCTCTCTAAGCTCTCTCTCTCTACCGTCTCCATTAATATCTTCTTTTATATCAAAAACAATTACTTATTCTCACGCCGGAGGGGTTTTACCGGAGTCACCCCCGATTTAGTTTACCTTGTTTACGTCTGTGTAGGAGTCAAGGTGGACCATCCCAAGAAGACCAGCCGGAGTATCCTCCATTGCAGCTGTGGGTTCAGCTCCTGTGCAACACATTTTTCTGTGTAGCATCAGCTGGTTCCGTTGTCGGGACCTGAATGTTCTTCGTTGGGTGGTTTGGTGGAATTTGGAGGTTGTTGGTGGCTGTTCAGTGGTGAGTTTGAAGGTGGCATACTGTGGCTGTTCTTTGGTGGAGCCCAGAAAATCTTTGTTGACAGTTTTGTTGTTGGAGTGAAAGTTGTTTGGTTGGGAGTTTAAGGTGAATTTGCAGGTCATATCTGTCAGAATTTGGTTTAGTGACTGTCAGTGTCCTTAATCTGTGGTGTTGTAAAGTTGTTTTGGTTGTAAAGGTTTTCTAGATGAATTGTAGATGGTGTAAAGGTAGTTTGTTGTCAGAAAGTTTACTTGTAAAGCTGTCAGAAGAGTTGTTTAGATTATAAAAAGGTGTTGTTTGGCTTGAAGTGTTTGTTGAAAATATCCATTTGTTTGCTTGTAAGTTATGGTGATGGGTCAAGACAAAGCTACCCCCTCGAGAGCAGCTCAGAACCTAACGTTGGCAACCCCCAATGCTAAGGAAGCTCGTGCCGAGGCGGGATCTGACAGAGAATTGGAGGCCCATACCTCTCAGACTGACTCTACCATAAGGCGAGCTAGAGAGCGAGATGAAAGAGCGAGAATTGAAAAGGACAAGGCAGTAGATGAAGGGCAAGCTCCCGCAAAATCAAAGGATGCAGAGGTGAGGGCTAAGATAGATAGATTAAGGGCAGATAATGAAGCGTGGTTACGAGTTCTTGCCAATAATCAACAATTGAGGGAGTTGAATATGGAGCCTTCCCATATTCCTGAGGAGTTACTGGTAGGGCAGGCGGGGAGAGCCCCTATTGGCGGGTAGGAGCGAGAGGTCAGCGCTAGTGTGGCTAATGAGCCAAGGCGAGCGAGGGACATGCCGCCGCCCAGAAGAAAGGCCGGAGATCGTAGGCGGGATCTTGTCAATGCGAGATCAGAAGGAGCCGTTGCTAAAAGGAAGGATGATGGTTCGGAGGCCAGGAGGAGGAAGAGGAAGAAAATATATCATAAATCAGGCAATTCCAGGGAGCAATCTTATTACTTTGAGTATGAGAGTGAGGAGTCAGGAAGTGGTTCAACACATGATAAGGAGTATGTTCCCAGTCAAGCCCAGCATGTCAAGGAGAGGTCCAATTTATCGCGACATCCTGACATGAGGCGTCGAAATGAAGGATCACCGCGGGATAGGGAATGGAGGCGACAAGAAAGGAAGGATAGGGAGCACGAGAAGGAAAGGGAAAGGAGAAATGCTGAGGCGGCAAGGGCGACGGAGGCCGAGAAGTTTGCTGAAGCCTTGAAAGCCGCAGAATTGGCTATGGCTGCTGAGATGGAGAAGGCAAAGAAAGAGGAGGAAGAAAGGTGGAAAAAGGAGATGGCGGAAATGGCTAAGAAGATAAGGGATTTAGAGGCGGGAACGAAAAAGATTGAAGAAAAGAAATACTTTTTGGCTCCATTCATTCAGAGTATCAAAGGCGTTGCCCCAGACCCAAGTTTCCGTATGACAAATTTGCCGAGTTATTCAGGGAAGTCTATAGCGATGACTCATGTAGGGGGATTTGAGGCGACAATGTCCTTGTTGACCGAGAATGAGGCCATTTTATGTCGAGCCCTGGTAAGCACTTTGGCGGACCATGCTTTGGAATGGTTCTTGGCACAGCCCGAAGACTCGATAGCTTGGTATCATGATTTCAAGGAGAAGTTTTTAGCACGATTTAGTGCATCGGGGTCACAACCAGTGCAGAAGACAGAATTGTGCAGCCTCCTACAAAAGGAGGGGGAGGGGGTTGCAAGCTTTACGGATAGATTTATGGGAGTGGCAAATCAAATCACTGATATCAGCCAGGGCGAGATAATCATGTTGTATAATACCAGTTTGCAGCCAGGTCCTTTTAAATAAGAGTTGGGTATGAGATTACCAAAAACTACAGGGGAATTGTATGAGAGAGAGTTAGGGGATTTTGTGGGGGTGCAAGAGTCAAGGCCAAGGGGACTCAGGCGACGAGTCTGGTGGCAAAGAAGGTAGTGAAGGATAGGGTGGAAGTAGTGCGGGATGACAGGAGGGGATCTGGCGGCAATCGCGGAGCAGGGCAAGCAGGAGGTAGTGTAGGCCGCGGCGGAGGACGTTATGGAGGCCAAAATGATTTTCAGCCAAAGGAGGCCATTAAGTACAGCCAATTGAACACTCCCATTAGCGAGATTTTGAAGAAGGTGAACCTACCTGAGCCTTTTCCCATTATTTCGGGAACTGAGGGAGCCAAGGACCAAAGCAGCTATTGCGAGTATCATAAAGATAGGGGGCACAAGACTGATGATTGTTATAATTTAAGAAGATTGATTCAGGGAAAGATTGATAAGGGTTTTCTGAAGGAATATTTGGAAGAGAATGTTGGGCGAGATGATCAGTGAAGGCCGGAAAGAAATCTAGTAGATGTTATTCATGACCCGTTGCCCAGTGTGTCCCAATTGAACAGTCAAATCATGACTTTAACGCATACGTTTGACGTTCCCCGATTTCCGCTTGACGAATAGGGTAATCAGCTTCTCCAGGCGAGAATTAGCTGTTACTAAAAGTCATGGGAGCCAGCCTATTATCATCATGATGTATCCAGGCAATAATATTGTGCAGCGAGTTATGGTAGACTCTGGGGCAAGCAAGAATGTACTTTATTATGATGCTTTTAAAAGGATGAATTACACGGAGGCTAATTTGGTGCCTCACAAGGGATATCTTGAAGGTTTTACCAATCATTCAGTCAAGGTTAAAGGAACGATTATGTTAGATGTGGATATTGGCGAAGGAAAATTGGCGAGAAGCGAGAGCATTGAGTTCATGGTGATTGATCTCGTTTCCCCCTACAACGCAATAGTGGGAATTCCATTCATGTTGAGTTTTGAAATGGTCATGTCAATTCCCCATCAAAGGGTGAAGTATCCTACTCCCAATGGGATAGGCTGTTTGAAAAGCGAGGTGATCACGGTAATAAGGAAGCAAAAGGAAATGCAGAAAGCTAAGGCTGAGAGTACGATTTCCATGACTACCAAGTCTGACTCCAGCCAGTTAAGGATAAACATGGTTAAGAATGTGGAGGTGGTGAATGATGATTCTGATTGGGTCGTGACAGACAGCATGAGAAATGGCACGGCTATGATGGTGGCAGCGGCCAGTAAAGTTCCAGAGTTGGCGGCAGGTGGATCTGGAGGAGAGCGGGAAGTTGGTGTGATGGATATGCGGGAATCTGATGTAGAAGTTCAGCGAGAATATATGAATGAAGTAGCAATATGGTGAGAACGAGATGTCGATGTTCCAGGTCAGGAAATGGATATGACTGGGTGGCGAGAATTTGAGCCCGATGTACCAGAGCGGAGTGATGCTGATGAAGAAAGCTGTTTAGTGATGGAGGTAGTAAATGTGACACCTAGCCTAAGTTATGCTAGGGTTGTGAGACTCATACAAATTAATGAGCCAAGGATTGAGCGAGATTGAGTTGAGATATTTTAATGCCAAGAAGTTGGCTTACGCGTTGGTGGTGGCGGCGAGAAAGTCGAGGGCTTATTTTGTCGCCCACACGATTGTTGTTTTGACTGATGCTCCTTTAAGAAAAATTTTGCAGCAGCCAGATTCCGCGGGAAGGTTGTTGAAGTGGTCAATTGAGTTGACAGAGTTTGACATTAGATACGAATCCCGCCGAGCTATTAAGGCGCAGGCATTGGCGGACTTTATTGTTGAGACTTCATTCACTAAGTCTCAGGCGGAATTGGTGGAAGAGCGCGGAAAGAGGAAGGTGACAAAGCGAGCAGCGCCAAGTTTGGTTGAGGAAAAGGAAAGGTCGGCAGATTTCTGGGTTTTGCATGTAGATGGTTCATCCGCGAAGGACAGAGGCGGCGCGGGAATGATTTTGATGTCGCCGGATGCGGAATGTGAGTATAAGAAGGCATTTAGGTTCAAGTTCCCGGTGTCCAACAATCAGGCAGAATATGAGGCGTTGGTGGCGGGAATTAAATTTGCTCGAGATGTTGGGGTAAGGAAGATTGTGATTCATTCTGACTCTCAGCTTATTGTGAATCAAGTGCGGGGCGAGTATGGGGTGGTGAATTCATTTTTGATAAAATGTTGTAATCTGGCGAGAAACATTTTGAGTAGCTTTGAGTTTTAGGAGCTTGTACAAATTAATAGGGTGGAGAATTCAAAGGCTGATGCGTTGAGTAGGTCGGCGGGAAGCGAAACGAATGAAGCGGCTGTTGAGCCAATGGTGGAATATGTTGATATGCCGGCAATTGACAGGCTCGTGATTATGGAGATAAATGAAACATAGAAAAATTGGGTGACGGAAATGAAAGATTTTTTGGACAAGGGTGAATTACCATCTGATGAGGAAAAGGCTAAATTGGTAAAGGTGAATTCTCCAGGATTTACAGTGCAGGATGGGATTTTGTATAGAAAATCTTTTTCAAAACCATTAATGAGATGCGTAGAGCCAGGAATGGTGGCAAAAGTTTTGTTTGAAATTCATGAAGGTGTGTGCGGTGGCCATCCGGGAGCGAGATCCTTGGCGGAGAAGGTTTTGTTCCATGGTTATTATTGGCCTAGTTTGAGGAAGGATGCAGAGGAGTATGTGCGGAAATGCGAGAAGTGTCAGAGGTTTGGAAATATCCCGCGGCAACCAGCGACTGAGCAGACTCCGATTGTCGCAACTTGGCCCTTTGATATGTGGGGGATAGATTTGATTAGGCCATTCCCAAAGGCCAAAGGAGGATGCCAGCATGTGGTCGTCGCCGTTGATTATTTTACGAAGTGGACTGAAGCAAAAACCTTGGCAACAATAAGTGAAGATAATGTGATCAAGTTTGTTCAAGAAAACATTTGGTGCAGATATGGGTTGCCCAGGGCTATTGTCTCTGATCATGGAACGCAATTCGGGAAGAAATTTGCAGCGGAATGTATGAGAATGAATGTGAAGCATTGGATGTCGGCAGTATATAGGCCGCAATGTAATGGGCAGGCTGAGGCGGCAAACAAGCAAATTATTGCCGCCCTGCGCAAAAATTTGGAAGGAAGAGGCGGTGCATGGTTGGAAGAATTGCCGACGGCGTTGTGGTACGTCAGAACCATTATAAAGGGTTCAACTGGTGAAACAACATTTGCTTTGAATTATGGATCTGAAGCAATGGCACCGGCCGAGATGGCGCTGCCGACATACCAAGTAACTTACTATGATGAAGCGAGAAATGGCCAGCGACGATGAAACGATCTTGATTTGGTTGATGAGAGAAGGCTTCAAGCGAGAATGAGGATGGTGAATTATAAACAAAGGATGAAAGCCCAACATGATAAGCGAGTAAATAAGAGGTCCTTCAATGTAGGTGATTGGGTGTTGAGAAGTGCGGAGGCTACGGGGCCCAAGCCAGGTTACACCAAGCTAAACGAAAAATGGGAGGGGCCATTTCAGGTGTCCAAAGTCATTCGGGAAGGGACTTACCAGCTAAGGAAGCAGGATGGTGAAGTGCTGAAAAATGCCTGGAGTGTTGATCATTTGAAGCGTTTTTATCAATGAAATTGTCGCTAATTGTTGTAGTTAAAGCTTTTGATTTCTGTTCTAGATAACAAAAGTTATGTAACTTTTCTTGTAGGTCATGTGTTTTGTTTGTCTCACATTGACGGAAAAGTTATGTAGGATTTGTCATTCTAGAGTGAAGTAACTCGTAAATATGATGGAAGAAAGATGGCGGGAATCACTCAGCGACATATTTTACTGTGATTAGCATTTTTTGTAAAAATCTGACAAGTTTCTATTTGTGTTTCATGAATCAGTGAATGGAGGAGCGAAAGTTGAGCAGGCGAAAAGTGATCAAGAAAGCTGCCATCAGAGTTGATAAAGAAAGTTGAAAAAAGAAGTTGCCGCTGAGGCATTATGATGAAAGCGAGAAGAAATTGCCGCTAATATTTGAAAAACCTGGGGCGGTGACCTGGGGAGAGGCCCAGGCACCAAACCTTGCGACCTAGGGAGAGACCCAGGCGCCAAGTTGGGGCGGTGACCCGGGAAGAGACCCAGGCACCAAACCTTGCGACCTGGGGAGAGATCCAGGCGCCAAGTTGGGGCGGTGACCCGGGGAGAGACCCAGGCACCAAACCTTGCGACCTGGGGAGAGATCCAGGCGCCAAGTTGGGGCGGTGACCCGGGGAGAGACCCAGGCACCAAACCTTGCGACCTGGGGAGAGACCCAGGAGCTAAGTTGGCACGGTGACCTGGGGAGGGACCTAGGCACCAAACCGTGCGACCTGGGGCGGGACCTAGGCACGGCGACCCGGGGAGGGACCCAAGCACCAAATTGAGCGACCTGGGGAGGGGCCCAAGCACGCAAAAATAAGATGAAAGCAAAATGATAATTACAATGATGGCTAAAAATATACTTGATGGTTGTCGCAGAGGCGACAAGAATGAATTATGATGGTTGTCGCAGAGGCGGTGAGAATAAGTTATGATGTTAGTGTGTGATGCGTCAAGAATTGTCGCACACAAACACAAGCTAAACATAATTGGAAAGAATTTTAACTCGGGAGTGAGGCTGCCTAAAGACAAGCCTCACTTTTTTGAAGGGAGTAGTATGTATATAGAGATAGGATGGTAAGGTTCAATCTTCGATGAACTATCGAAGCAAAATCAGAGTTATCAAAAGAAAGCAAAATCAGAGTTATCAAAAGAAAAGACAAGCGACATGAAAAAGTTTAAATGCAAAGCAATTGGGATTTAAAGCAAATCATAGAAATCAAAGCAAGGAGAGAAATACTCACGATGGCGAGAATCAAATGATAAAGCAAAAACATAAGACAAAAGGTCGCAATAAGGCGACAATAAGATGATTACAGATTGATAAGGCAGGAAGGCCCACTATGAAGATTAAAAGTAACAATTGTTTGCGACAAATAAATACGAAAAGCAAGATTAAAGGACAGAAAGTAAATATTGTTTGTTACAAACCCAAAAATATAAATAGAGTGTTCGTGGCAATCACAAATTACAAGCATAAATTCATTGGCCGTTGTAGGCGGCATTAAGGGTGTCTTTGTTCTTTTGGGATAATGCATACCATGCTGGAACTATGTTATCAGGGCGGATGGCGGGAACAGGCCATGCAGCCTTGCCAAGAACCGCATCCTCCACCGCCAGCTGGGCCAGCTCTTCCTCGCCATAAGGCACAAGGGGATGCCCCTTGCGGATTTTGTCGCTGAAAATAGTCTCGGAGCCCCATCTGGCCAGCTTGGCGGGAGGGATGGCGGAATCAGCATCGGCGGCAATGGTCCGCAGTGTATGAAGGATTGCATTGTCGAATGCATCCATTTCGGCAATTTTAGCTTTGGTTTTCGCCGTCGCAAGATCAACCTTCATTTTGGTCACTTGGTTGGCTTTGAAGAAGTTATCATCCCTGAGACATTTTTTCTCGGCGGTAAGTTCGGCGAGCTTGACTACGTCAGCTTTATTCTTCTCATTTTCAGCGACAAGTTGAGCCAGCTTTTCTTCCGCCTCCTTGTTTTTCTTTTCCAGCTCATCCAAACAGTCTTTTCCCGCTGCGAGATCGGCGTCAGCCTTGGTTTGTAGATCCTTAAGCTCTTTGATGGAAGTATCCCGCCTGGATACCTTTCTTTTGTAAATGTTTCGCTCACGTTCAGCTTCAGTGAGTTCTACTTCCAATTCGATGCATTTGTTGCTCAAGCCCAGGATAGTGTTGCTAGCCTGCGAGAGGTAAAGCGACAATAAAGTGTTAAGGAAAAAACTTAGAAAAGAGAAGTTAGAATGAAGGGAAAGGAAGATCAAGGTGACTTACCAGGGAAAGTTGAATTCCAGCATGATATGCTGAATGGGCGGGATCCTCCCCTTCAACATAGGCAACTTGGTCGGCGTCACTGCAGCGCTTTAAGGCAGTAGAGCCTAGCAAGCAAGAAACTGGCTCCAGTTGCTCAGTGATTAGCCCCTTGAGCTTGGGGATGTCATTAGCTTCCCGATAGAGAGTTTTCATACCTGCCTCATCTGCGGGAATTTGGAACCCCTCCTCCAGCCAACTGGCGCGGTGGTGAGGAGTTTGGCGGGAAGATGAAGGACAGGTAGGAGAAACAGTTTCGCCAGCAGTGGGGCCATGTTCATTGGCAGGAGGAGATAGGGGCGGGATGTTTATTCCCACGGGATCCTCCACTTGGACCCCATCATCCTCAACCTCCTGATCATAGCAGGAGCATCAGTTTGGGGCTCTTCTTCCTCTTCTTCATCCTCCAAGTTCAGGGGCTCAGTTGGACCCCCTTGAGGCGGAGCGGAGGCGAAAATATGTTGGCATTTCTGTTGGCGGGGAGCGGAGGATGGAGCTCTCTTGCGAGAACCTTCAACAGTAGGGGTCCGCTCATCCACACCAGTTGGTGCGATGGGAATAGTGAGGCCAGCTGGTTGGGAAATCAAACTTGCATTCCTAGACATGGCCAGATGCTTGGCTTGCTGCTCGGAGGTCCCCTGAGCCAATCGCTTCCGATTCATATCCATTGTCCGATGAACTGCGAGAAAAATAAGAAACGTCAGCGACAATAAAAAGTTTACTAATAAATTAAAAGAATGGAAATGGTGGGAATCATACGTTGGACTTTCCTCATGGCGGGACACATGTTTTGTCCATTCCCGCAAATTGAGCATTCTGAACTGAATTTGTACCCCGTATGAAGCTCCCATCCAGGCCAGGATTCAGTGCGAGTTATGGCAACGCGGGGAGGAGTAGGCGGGAAGTCATAAGAAAGCCCTGATTGGCTAAGAAGGGAATGGTCCGAAAGTATCTTTTGAATGGAAAACAAAGCAGGTGAGGGATCAGCTGTGTTGGCATCAGCGAGAAGTTGAAGCATCTTCTTTTTTAGACGCTTCTCGTCTTCATCCAAGGCCCATTTTTTGTCAACCTTGGGGTGAATTCCTTGCAAATCCGAGGGAAGATCCCAGCCAACGCGAGAAACGATGAATAGGGGATCGTTTTGCCAGTTGTGAACTTTGGAGGGAAGAGGGGTTAGAATTCTTGGTCGCTTATATTGGAGCGACATCCTTAGCTCATTAGTTTTCTTGTCAAGTTGTTGGTATCCAGTAAACATGTCCATGAGAAGGTGGGTAGTAGGTTCTCGCCTAAGTGAGCGACAAATAACAATGAAGCAAGTGAGAACCCTGATGGCATTAGGGTGAAGCTCAGCAAGTGCTGCCTGTGCTTTGAAAAGAACGAGAGAAATGAAAGGGTCTATGGGAATTCGCAGTCCCGCTTCGAATTGGGATGGGAACACTACTATGCCATCTTGTCTGTGCCTAATGGCGGAAAGAGCCATCTCGCCTTCATAGTTGGCTATTTGGTAATTAAGATGGTCAATATTGTATTTGGTATGGTAGGGAGTCACGAGAGGATTTTGGGAAGAGCTAGTTCCCGCCGCAGCAGAGGTGGAAGGGTTGTTGATTAAGTTGGAGTTCCCGCCAGGTGAGGTTGAAGCGCCGGGGGATCCAAAGTTGGACATCTCGCCTGAATCAGAAGAAGAAATAACTTGTTTATAACGATTCCTATTAACTAAAGATCTCGCGACTAGAAAGTCTGCGTCAGAGCTATCAGAGTCTATGGGGGAACCGTAGAAGCGACAAAGGTGGTCGCAAAGTTCGCGAGGGGTAAAAAATGTTTTAGACATGGTGAAATTACCCGGATCCGGCTCGCGCGCGGAGCCCCGGCATCTCGCATTCGTCGCTGTTCGGGAGGTCGCCCGGATCCGAGAGGCAGCACAATCGCGCCCCGGCATCTGGCTTATTCCGTTTTAGCGTTGCGTGTTGGAGGTGTCTCGCCGTTTTGCTTTCGCATTTTGTAGAGTCGCCACGCCGTTTTTATTAAGCCCAAAACAGTGAAAAAGGGCATCAGTTTAAAGATAAATTTTAAAGCATTTTTGTGTGATGAGATTTTGAGTTCGGAGGTCGAGATGACTCCTCGGGAAGAGAATATTAGAATATTAGAGCTCACCAGTCGCCTCGTAAAAAACGAGTCTTTCGGATACCCTAATATCCTTTAAAAAGTTGTGTGATGTGTGTGTGCTTTTAAAAATGCATCTTTGTATCGGATGTCTACATTGTATTGAAATGTATTGAAATAGAATAGGAAGGAAGCCTTACCAATGTTGGTTCGTGTCTGTCTTCCGCGGGGAATAGTGTTTGAGGTCGGAGTAGCGTTCGGATTGCTTCGGGGATGCCGGTTGTCCGCGGACGAGTTTCGGCGTGAGTTGAAAGCGCAAGGCTGCGTTTGGGCGAAGGATTCGGCGTGCGTGGGGATCGTCGGGATCGGTCGGGCGAGAGGTTCGGCGTGCGTTGGAATCGTTGGTTGGATTCGGGCGAGAGGTTCGGCAAGGTTTGGGATCGCCGGTTTGACTCGGAAAGAGCGGGACACCGTGGGAAAGACCGAGCGAGGCCTCGGAGTACCACGAGGGCCTCGAGTACCTCGAGAGTGCCTCGGGGCAGCGCGGGAGCGTCTCGGGAGCGCTCGGAGAGGCCGGAGCACCTCGAGGGGCTCGAAAGGCCTCGGAAGGATCGAAGGGGCGGGAATGCCTCGAAAGGTCTTAGAAGGAAGCCGAGAAGGCTTAGGGAGGAAGAGAGAAGTGGGAGGTGTGAAAAAATGAGGAGGGAAGCCCTCTATTTATAGTAAAAATTTCGGAGCAAAGAGGTCCGTACGGACCTCTTAGGTAATGATGGATTTCCGGGATTTGAGGAATCTCGTGGACTTTAAGGGGATTTTCGTAATGATTATATGCAGTGCAAAAGAGGTCCGTACGGACCTTTTGGCATGCAAAGAAGGTCCGTACGGACTTTCCATGCTCTTGTGAATGTGATGGCAAGCTAGCTCTCGTCGAGAGCTTTCCAACCATATATGGCACGTCTCAATCGGAGTTCGTATGAAGGAGTTATGACCTCAGGAAGTTTGCCTCTGGTTTTGTCGTATCTTTGGGATGGAAGCGATCCAGTTGGGGTACTTACGAAGCCCCTCGCGGCGTCACTTATGAAAGAAGTGGGGTCGTCGATAAGATAAGGGTCACTGATCTGGATCGCGTCTTTGGGAGAGAAGTGGCCGTGTAGGTCGGTGCGTGAGGACATGGCGGTGTCTGTTATGTGGCCAGATTTAGAGTCGATTAGGCTGGACCACTGTGATAGGATTCCTACGTATCCTAGCGGGAATCAAGCACGATCGTAGTTCGTGTGTGGGGTGAGTGTTTGTGAGTGCGGGCGTGGTGGTGCCACTGAAGTGTTGTGTGACCGCCGAGGTCGGTGATAAGGACGTGGTGGTGTCTGAGTGGCCGTATAGGTCGATGGGTGGACCACTGTGATAGGATTCCTACGTATCCACTGGCGGGAATCAAGCACAGTCGTAGTTCGGAGGTCGTGAAATTGTGAGTGTATGTGAGCGTGGTGGTGCCACTAAAGTGTTGTGTGACCGCAGGAGTCGGTGATAAGAGACGGGGTGATGTCTGATATGTGGTGACCGCCGAGGTCAATTGTGAGACGTGGTGGTATCTGGGATGGAAATTTTACGATTTTCCTAATCGGGTGGTTTAAGGCCTTAGGGCAGCGATAGTGATTTGGGAGATTTATACGGTCTTCGGACCGAGTGGTTTTAGAGCCTTAGAGTGAGGATAGTAGTTTGGGCGATTTATACGATCTCCGGTGAGTGGTTTAAAGCCTTCCAGTGAGGATAGTAGTTTGGGCGTTTATACGATCTCCGGTGAGTGGTTTAAAGCCTTACAGTGAGGATAGTAGTTTGGTGATTTATACGGTCTCCGGGTAGTGGTTTAAAGCCTTCGGAGTGGAGGTAGTGATGGGGAGGTTTATACGGTCTTCGGACCGAGTGGTTTAAAGCCTTAAATTTTTGTGGTGAAGTAGTGAGGTTTGTGGTGAGTGGACGTGGTGATGTCTGAGTTGAAGCTTAGTTCGGGAGTATGAACCTAAGTTGTGACCTAGTTCGAGTATGACCTAAGTTGGGACCTAGTTCGGGAGTATGACCTAAGTTGGGACCTAGTTCGGGAGTATGACCTAAGTTGGGACCTAGTTCGGGAATATGACCTAAGTTGGGACCTAGTTCGGGAGTATGAACCTAAGTTGTGACCTAGTTCGGGAATATGACCTAAGTTGGGACCTAGTTCGGGAAGTATGACCTAAGTTGGGACCTAGTTCGGGAATATGACCTAAGTTGGGACCTAGTTCGGGAATATGACCTAAGTTGGGACCTAGTTCGGGAGTATGACCTAAGTTGGGACCTAGTTCGGGAGTATGACCTAAGTTGGGACCTAGTTCGGGAATATGACCTAAGTTGGGACCTTGTTCGGGAGTATGACCTAAGGGAGACTTAGTTCGAAGTATGACCCTAAGTTGGGACCTAGTTCGGGAATATGACCCTAAGTTGGGACCTAGTTCGGGAATATGACCTAAGTTGAGACTATTCTAAGGCGTACGGACCTAAGTTGAGTTTGATGGGCATTTTGTGGATCCTATATGGAACTTTGTTTGTGGGAATTTTGGAAAGGCATCATGCCGTCTTTGGGATTCTTCTTTTATGTAGCATTTATTACGGCTAGGTCTTGCGTTTGAAGTTTATTGACATACCTTTCTTTGTGTTTACTGCGGGAGGAGAGCACCTTTGTGAGGAGGAAGTTGAATTGTTGAGGATGTGGGGCACCTCGGCCGAGATGAAGAGGACATGGTGGCGTCTTTGGTGAATTCTTGAAGTGTTAGAGAGGCGTAGGCGCCTCGATCGAGTTGTTGAAATGTTGAGGACGTGTGGCGCCCACGGCCAGAAGTTCTTTGAAATGCTGCGGATGCGCTGGCGTTTTGGCCCAGAAATCGGTGAAAGGATGAGGACGCGACGGAGCCTTTGTTCGAACTTGCGGTGAGGGCGAGGTGGAACCTCTGCACGAACTTGGTGAGGCGAGGTAGCGCCTCTGTACGAACTTGCGGTGAGGGCGAGATGGAGCCTGCTGTCGAACTTGGTGAGGGCGAGGTAGCGCCTCTGTCCGAACTTGCGGTGAGGGCGAGGTGGAACCTCTGTCTCGAACTTGGTGAGGGCGAGAGTAGCGCCTGCATGCGAACTTGCGGGGAGGGCGAGATGGAGCCTTTATCTGAACTTGGTGAGGGCGAGGTAGCGCCTGCATGCGAACTTGCGGGGAGGGCGAGATGGAGCCTGCATGCGAACTTGGTGAGGGCGAGGTAGCGCCTCTGTCGGAACTTGCGGTGAGGGCGAGGTGGAACCTGCTGTCGAACTTGGTGAGGATGAGGTGGCGCCTCTGTCGAACTTGCGGTGAGGGCGAGATGGCGCCTCTGTCTGAACTTGCGGTGAGGGCGAGATGGAGCCTTTGTCTGAACTTGGCGAGGGCGAGGTAGCGCCTCTGTCTGAACTTGCGGTGAGGGCGAGATGGAGCCTCTGTCTGAACTTGGCGAGGGCGAGATGGAGCCTTTGTCTGAACTTGGCGAGGGCGAGGTAGCGCCTGCTGCGAACTTGCGGTGAGGGCGAGGTGGAACCTCTGTCGAACTTGGTGAGGATGAGGTAGCGCCTCTGTCCCCGAACTTGCGGTGAGGGCGAGATGGCGCCTGCATGTCTGAACTTGCGGTGAGGGCGAGATGGAGCCTTTGTACGAACTTGGCGAGGGCGAGGTAGCGCCTGCTGTACGGAGCTTGCGGTGAGGCGAGATGGAGCCTCTGTCTGAACTTGGCGAGGGCGAGATGGAGCCTTTGTCGAAGAACTGGAGCGAGGCGAGATGGAGCCTTTGTCGAGCCGCGAGATGGAGCCCCGCGACTTAGCGCGCCTCTGTCCTGAACTTGCGGTGAGGGCGAGATGGAGCCTCTGTCTCGAACTTGGCGAGGCGGAGTAGCACCTCTGTCCGAACTTGCGGTGAGGGCGAGATGGAGCCTGCTGTCGAACTTGGCGAGGGCGAGGTAGCACCTCTGTCCCTGAACTTGGCGAGGGCGTGGGACGCCTCGAGTCTTTGGACAAGGAGAGGAGGGATGGCTCATCTTCTTTTTCCTTCTTCGTTCTTATTCTGTGGACTTCTTGGATTATCCGGTTGAGGAAGGTCTTTGGGTTCACCGAGGACGATGATGTGGGCAGCGGAGGCGCCGAGATGCGAGAATTTCGTCGTTTGTGGAGGAGGATGATGATGAATCGGATTAGGGCTCTTTTTGCTTTTCCTCTTTCCATTGTTTTTTTTTTTGTAGAGCAACAGACATTTTGTACACTGTAATAAAAACACTTGTATTTGCACAATGAAAGTATTTTATTTAAGATGTAATAGCGTATTTGTGATTCCCTGAGATTGACCTAGGAATTGTTGCTAGCTTATTATTATTTTGTGCATGTCGCGGTATAAAGAATGCATTTGTGGTTAATGGAGGCCGAGGCAGCTTTGGCAAGTTTTCTGGCGATTGAAGTGAAGCCGGCGCCTTGTGATTTCATGACGGTGGCGGGAAGTGATGTCTCCTGGGACGCGTTCGCTTTGTGCTTGATAGCCACTCTTTTCGGGGTTGGCTACCTCGGGATATGTGACGGTGCTCACATTTGATATGGCAGGCCATTGTCGGGCGGGCGAGATATCGTTCCTTTGGTTCCGAGAAACCTTCCACGGTGTAGATCATGCGAGTGATGAGGACCGATTCATGCGAAGCCCCCTGCTTTGCTTGCGTATATGGTTGAGAGAGAGGCTTCAAACCATGCACGAGTCTCACGTCTCTTAGTCCGTGGACGTTTGCTCGGTGACCTTTTGTCTTGGACATGGATCGATGCGCTTGGGAGAGATGGATGGCACATCTTGAAATACGCATCGAATTCGTTGGTGGTTTCCCTTTGGGGGATTGAAACTAGGAGGGCCCGCTGTCGGGGAAAGGTTCCTATGTTGTCGAGTTCCGTGTTTGCCTTAGTCCTCTTTACGTGTTCCGTTGCTTGTTTCCCCGTCGATTCGGGATGAGGCGGGAGCCTTTCTTTGGCTGAGATGACATTGCCAACCAGTGGAGAGTAGCTTCTTTGCATGACAGATCAGATGCTATGTATTTTCTCAAAGTATGGAAGTATTCCGCTTTCCCTCCCAAGTGGTGCTCTTAGATGCGGGAGAATGTTGTCTTGACCATCCAGTACACCTGGATTGGTATGAGTAGCATATCGAGTGCGAACCAAGTGGTTTTAAGGGGAGCGGCGTTGAAGCAGTGCAGGGCAAGATTGTGCGTCTCCGCTATAGCCTTAGGAGTGCGAAGCTTGGTCTAACCCTCGGGATGTCATGGGAGACGCTTTGTTTGACTACAGGGACTCGAGTTGACAGGCCGGCGGGGAGAGGGTCCCCTTTTTGCGGGCTCGTAGGGAGGAGATCCGAGGGAGCCGGTGCACGGGTGAAACGATGCTACAAGAGAGCGGCGGTTCGCTTGGCACACGACAAGGAGGACTCCGATCTCGGAATGAGGGAGGCGAGAACTCGCTCATAGGGAATGAAAAAGACTCGTTGGGGGCGAGGAGGAAAGGAAAAGTGATGAAGGGCCAAACGCGAGTAGCATGGAAATGACCTTACGAAACACTCGAGTATCCATTCATCGGCATCATGCATTGATTGTTAAATGTTTTAAGTCGTCTTTTAGCATGTTGTGAGTTTGAGAGTAGACCGTGCTTGAACTCATCAAGAAGTGTTTTAAGCGTGATGATTTGTGATTTACTTTTAAAGCTTTGTCAGACGCAAAATCTCTTGCTTGCTTCTTTCTGAGCCTTGTGAGTGGCATCAATTTTGGAATTTTGTGTATTCCTTAGGCCGAACCAATGAAGAGGCGCCTACGTTCCCCTCGGGTGAGAGGCTCGGGTGCGTAGTTCGACCCTCTTTTGTGGAAGAAATGACTCGTAATGTACACTTGCGAGGCGTATTTATTTTTGAAAAGGTGGGAACGGGTCCCCTTTTGTGTGAATGCCTTATTTGATGTAGGCACAAAAGAAATGCTTTTGGGTTTGACTCTTTTGAGAGAGTATGAAGTGCGAAAAGCTTGTAAAAGTGTATGGAAGCCCTTGCGACGGAAAATCGGTGTTTAGCTCTATTGTCTATTTTGTAGAAAAAGAAGACTTGTCGAGACATCGAAAACTTGATTTGTTCACAATGATCACTTGTTTGCTTAAAACCCTTTGTTGATGTTCGGGTTATTCAACAATTAAACACGATATGCTTTGATTAATCACGAGGAGAAAGTCAACCGGTATCAAGGATCGAGTTTGATGCAGTGTGAAAGAAGGTTTGTGTATAGGAGAGGTCATTGATGAGATCGGGTTTGTGGATTTGTATGTGTTTATGATCGGACCATTTACGGATGCCTACGTTCCCCTTAAGACAAGGAGCTCGAGTCGACGTAGTTCGGGTTTGAGCTTTGTGTTTGGCTTTGGGGCCGGGGCATGAATATTTGCGCGGCCTTTGGCGAAAAGGCTCGGAAGGTTGAATGATGAGGCACGGAGCCTTGAGGTGATTCCTTGACAAGTCGTATTTGTGGCGGTTTTAATGAATCCATTGCTTCTTGATCGTTGGCTCTGGGTCTTTGACCTCATTTATTTTGTGAAGCTTACGCTTGAGCTTTTTTTTTTGTGTAGCTTACGCTTGAGCTTCTTTTTTTTTTTTTTTTTTTTTTTTTTTTTTTTGTGCGGCTTACGAGGCGAAGGCAAGCCCCTGCTTGAACTTTCTTGATGCGCACGAGGCGAAAGGCAAGCCCCTAAATTGTTGTCGACATGGGAGTCAATCTTTTGATCTTTGAAGTGACCTTTTGTTGTCCTTTGATGTTCTGCCGTCGTTGACTTGGTCAAGGTGATGGTGGGGACATGTTTTGGAAAGTGTATGGCTTGATGGAGGCCTTTGTGTGGGGTATGGTAAGGTGTATGGGGAGCTCTTGATTGACTTTCTCACACCAATTAATCAAAGCATTAATCATTTGTGGAATTACTTGTTGAGCAATGCAAGTGATCACATAGAACAAAACCATTTCATTAAATGTAATGTGGGGTGCAAAATAATGTCTCAAGTCTAGCAAGAAAAGAAAGAAAACTTTCGTATGGAAAATTGAAGACTTAATTACAATGTCCGAGGAGGACTGATTGAATGAGAACAGTACTAGAACCTACGAGGTGGGTGTATGATTCTTTGATTTGCGTCTCTTTGGACTCTTCGGCGGTTCCCAAATTCATTTTGGTTAGAACATTCTCGCGGCTTGGGCCCGATTTTTCTCTCGTTTGACAACATGCTTAAAGATTTGTTTAATGCATTGTTCATTAATGTGTCTGCGTCTTTATCAAGTGAATCATTATTAAGCTGTTTTGGTTAGTTAATTTATCATTTGTTAAAGTGGCAATGAGGATACTCGAGAAGGTCGAACTTTTATTCGAAGCATAAAGAAGCGCAATTTTGTTACAAACACATAATCTTCGGGCATAAGGCCGTCGGACGACTCGAGAGACTTAAACTTTAAACACGACGTACTCAGGGGGTCTTTTATTTTAGAAGCTAGACTCTAGGAGGCCCAGGGTTAGATCAAGCTTCCGGACGATTTCTTCTTTCTTGGTTGTGGGTCATGAGAAGGTAACCCGGTTCCTCAATGGCATTTTTGACGCGCTTGAGAAGGTCGAAAGGCTTCTCAACGATGCTTTCCCCAATTGTTGTTGGGAATTGATTTCCGGCTTGTCTTTGGGACCGCGTGGGCATTCCAACTTTCCTTCTTCAATCGGCCTTTGGATCGCTTGTTTTAGTATGACGCAATTGTCGGTGGTGTGGCCCGGGTAGTTGTGAAAAGCGCAATGCTTGCTCATATCCACGCTTAGGTTAGGATTCCTCGGGTGATAATTCTCAAGGGGCTTGAGCATGTTACGCTTCATCAACGCCTCAAACACTTGGCTTAGAAGGCATTCCAAGGTTGTCGAAGTCTTGAGAACAGCTGCTTGTCAGGAGAGATTGTTATTTCTCGGGGCGCTTGATCGCGCTTCCTTGGACTCCGTTACGGATGTAGTGGGTGCTCCCGGCCTCCTTTCCTATGTTTGGAAACAGGCGTCGAATTTGTGAGGCTGCACTGGTAGCGGTGGGAAAGGAGCAAGAGTGGCTGGTGTCTTTTGTAGGCTCGAGCGTCTTTTCGAACTTAGTCCCGGCATTGACCATGGCAGGAAGGTCGGGATAAAAATGGTGGCTAATCAAGGCCCTCGGAGATGGTTTGAGGCGGGGAATGGAAGATATCCATTTGCTCTTCTTTGGAAAGCGGATCCATTATCTCGCTAAGCTTCCAATTCCATCTTTTGTAGAACTCGCCGACGGGTTCATCATCCTTTTGCTCGGTGGCTTGCGAGATCGTGGCGGTTTGTCTCCCACTCAAGGTTGGCGCGGTACTTCTCTAGGAAGATCTCGGCGATTTGGTCCCACGTGGAGCGGTTTTACGCCTTTACATTGAGGAACCATCTTAGCGGCCCGTGGATTTGAGAGAATCTTTGGAAGTGGTCCGCCATACGGTGAGGGTTGCCCGCTTTGGCTCTCATACCCGGGACGTAGGTGTCGATGTGGGTTTTGGGCATTACATTCCGTCAAACTTTTCCATTTAGGCATCTGAACTTTGGAGGAGAGGGACCACTTTGTTCGGATCGGTAGGCGGGGAGGGAGTCCTTAGAGAACTAGCTAGCTTGCCTTGCATGTCTTTCATCTGTTCGATCAGCAAGCCATGTGAGGGTCGGTATGCGAGGTGGGTTACCGTTTTCGGGGACGGAAATCGAAGATGGAGGTGGATTGGGCGATGGGATCGCCATTCGGGAGTCTTGGGGAGGTAGTTGAGTGTATACCAACCCATACCACAGGGTGTTGAAGTTGAGGCGTGATTGCCGGGTCGCTAAGAGCGTGTTTGGGAAGCTGGGAAACGATTCGTTAGCCCCAATTGGCGAGCTAGCAGTGGCAAACTTGAGATGTCGGGATATCCGCTCGGGATGCTGTCCTGGTAAGAATGGGGACTTCGATTGTGATTGCGAGGCTCGTATAGAGGCAAAGGATTGAATCTACAGGGGATGCAAAGATCTGCCAGGATCACAGCGGAAGCGAGCACGTATGTCTTGTTAGTAATAGGCTTGATGTGCGAAGCCAGAGCCAAAGCTGTCCCGATCGGCGAGCATATCGGGGCTTCTCCCTTGGCCCAATCTTAGGAGGAGCTTTGAGCGAGAAGGCGCTGCGTTCTTGGGATCTCGTAGCTTGGCGGAGCGGGACACTGCGTAGCTTTGAGAAACCGGGGAGCGGTATGTCTTAAATCTTCTATGAGAACAAGGTTCCATCGGAGTTGGGAAGCCTGCAAGCTGTTCCTCGAAGACGCAAGGTGTCGGCGATCCAGAGCTTGCTGTTCTTCTTGGCGCTTCTTGATGGCTTCCGAAGGCTCGCAGCACCTCCTCCATTATGCAGGAGATTCCTTAGTAGCGGGGTTCCGTTTTCCTCGGCTGTTATACAGTGATCCCGTCGTAGAGAAGTATTGGACAGTGCGGACACCGTTGAAGCTGGAAGAAGGCTATCGGACCTTGTGACCTCCAATGCGAAAGGCGGCTTCGAGGGGATTCTCGAGCCACTCTCGGTTATTTGGAGGGTGGACGGGGCAAGGAGGACACAGGAATGGCCTAACGGGATAGAAGGGGAAAGCTCGCGTGGCATGCGGTTTAGTTTCTTTTATTTTCGATTTTTTTTTGTTGTTTTAATTTACTTAAAACAGTATTTTCTCGAGAATCCTAGGTAGGTTGGAAAAGATTGCTCTTCTTTTTCTCAACTATGCTAGATCACAGGTCGATGGAGACCATGCGTGCGGCTATAAGCCCCTCGTTTTGCACTTTTGTATTTCGACATCCCGGGGTGGACGGCCCCAGGCGAGGTCCTATAGTGCAAGCGGTTTCCACCGGCCTAAAGAAAAATCGAACCTAAGGACCGAGCTGTCATGTTCGTTTTGATGCGTTAGCCATGTGAATAGTGAACCGAGCCGGCCACCGAGTCAAGATCGGAGTCGAGAGTTCGCGCATGACCTCTCTTTACCTTGCTTGCGCAAGGGATACGTGACGTTAGGCGTTAGGCTGAGGTCATATCGTCATGGGCGACGTATCAAAGGCGTGATGACATGGTGTCATGCGAGCATGGATGTATATCGGGACGGAACATCGTGCAGGTGTAGCCGGAAATCAAGATCGAGTCAAGATTTTAGCATGACCTTTCATCGCTTTGCTTGCGCAAGGATCTTGAGTTCGAGCCTTGACTTTCCAGAAAATGGCCGGCATGGTATATGTATCCGAGTGTATGACACGGGCTGAGGTAAAAACCAACCGAGTGCGGACGAGTGTGACTCAAGACTCAACGTGCGGGGTTGACGCTTGGCTAGGATGGGATGTTTGGAATGATCCCGTGCGCGCCCAGAGGCCTAGGAAGACCAAACGGCCTGGCGAGACCACTCCGGGTTAAGGGTTGTAGTGTGCGGTGTATCAAGCGGCGGTGCGCATAGTGTGCGGTGTAAGCAAAGCGACGGTGTGAGTAGAAGTGCGGGTGTAGCAGAGCGGCGGTGCGCGTAGTGTGCGGTTTCTAAAATTCTTTTACGAGTAAAATAGAAGTTTTTGAAGAATTTTAAATGTATGCGCGAGATGTATATTGATGCATTTTTTTGTATTTTTTTTTTTTTTGTAAAATAAAAACGAAGCACGTGCACACACACACAACTTGATTAAAGGAAGGGGTAAAATGAAAGTTTGACCCTCATCATCGTTTTAAAAATCTTTTGTTTTGTTTAAAAGTTTTTAAAACAAAATGTCCCAATGAGTCGCTGGCCCAGAAATTACCGGATCCGGCTCGCGCGGACCGGCATCTCGCATTAAATCGCTGTTCGGGAGGTCGCCCGGATCAAGAGCGGCCTGTCGCGCGCCCGGCATCGCTTATTCCGTTTTAGCGTTGCGTGTTGGAGGTGTCTCGCCGTTTTGCTTTCGCATTTTGTAGAGTCGCCACGCAGTTTTTATTAAGCCCCAAAAACATTGAAAAAAGGGCATCGGTTTAAAGATAAATTTTAAAGCTGTTTTTGTGTGATGAGATTTTTTGAGTTCGGAGGTCGAGATGACTCCTCGGGAAGAGAATATTAGAATATTAGAGCTCACAGAGTCGCCTCGTAAAAACGAGTCTTTCGGATACCCTAATATCCTTTAAAAAGTTGTGTGATGTGTGTGTGCTTTTAAAAATGCATCTTTGTATCGGATGTCTACATTGTATTGAAATGTATTGAAATAGAATAGGAAGGAAGCCTTACCAATGTTGGTTCGTGTCTGTCTTCCGCTTGGGGAATAGTGTTTGAGGTCGGAGTAGCGTTCGGATTGCTTCGGGGATGCGGTTGTCCGCGAGACGAGTTTCGGCGTGAAGTTAGCGCAAGGCTGCGTTTAGGCGAAGGATTCGGCGTGCGTAGGGATCGTCGGGATCGGTCGGGCGAGAGGTTCGGCGTGCGTTGGAATCGTTGGTTGGATTCGGGACGAGAGGATTCGGCAAGGTTTAGGATCGCCGGTTTGACTCGGAAAAGAGCCGGGACACCGTAGGGAAAGACCGAGCAAGGCCTCGGAGTACCACGAGGGGCCTCGAGTACCTCGAGAGTGCCTCGGGGCGGCGCGGGAGCGTCTCGGGAGGCGCTCGGAGAGGCCGGAGCACCTCGAGGGGCTCGGAAGGCCTCGGAAGGATCCGAAGGGGCCGGGAATGCCTCGAAAAGGTCTTAGAAGGGAGCCGGAAGGCTTAGGGAGGAAGAGAGAAGTGGGAGGTGTGAAAAAATGAGGAGGGAAGCCCTCTATTTATAGTAGTGGAAAATTTCGGAGCAAAAGAGGTCCGTGCGGACCTCTTAGGTAATGATGGATTTCCGGGATTTGAGGAATCTCGTGGACTTTAAGGGGATTTTCGTAATGATTATGCAGTGCAAAGAGGTCCGTACGGACCTTTTGGCATGCAAAGAAGGTCCGTACGGACTTTCCATGCTCTTGTGAATGTGATGGCAAGCTAGCTCTCGTCGAGAGCTTTCCAACCATATATGGCACGTCTCAATCGGAGTTCGTATGAAGGAGTTATGACCTCCGGAAGTTTGCCTCTGGTTTTGTCGTATGCTGGGATGGAGAGCGATCCAGATTGGGGTACTTACACATGGGGGCTGAGGAATGGAGAAAGCATTTACCCCTAATTTTTAGGGCGGCAATAATGGCGGGATCTACCCTATGAATCCTTAAGCAATTTACTAAGTCATCTCGTGGGATTCTCGCCCAAATACCCCTAGTTAAGTAGTAGATGCCCCCAGTTCTCTGACACTGACCATACCTAATTTGCCTAGTAAAGTTCTTAACTCTAGCCATGGCGACAAACA